>JAQGAK010000668.1:0-59101 GCA_034696945.1 Lipothrix lubbocki
ATGGACTGAGTTTTTGAAATAATTTTATTTCAATTGTTCTACATAATTTGCAAATAAATTTCCACGACGAAGAACAAGAACTACTCATTAGAATACTACAAATTCGATGATTAACAACCACTTGCTACAAACAAGACAAGAAATGAACTAGATCAGTCAATACTTTTTCGTCTGTTAAGCTGCGATTCAAGGTTTGTTGTGGTTAACAGATACAGATGTTCGTTTCCGAATTGTACTTCCATCAAGAAATTGGAGGCTGGTCTGTTTGCAATTTGATAATGCAATTATATGTTAAGGGTTGTTCAATAATTCCGCAATTAAATGTCGACACGACCATACTAATTCCTATTGCTGACCATAAACAAAAACAAACTTAACACAAGTAGCACTAATATTACAGCAAATTTATCATTTTATTCCCGTTATTACTGAAAGGCTCTATAGGGGAGGCGTTTATATATAATGTTGCGTTTAATTTCCCTTTTCCTATTAAATACACGCTAAATATTGATGCTAAGCACACATGCAATTTTGGTTAAGCTCACATATATAATATGTTGTAATAATGTTAAATAAGCAATAAACCCAAAGGGTCATGATCCCATTAAACAAAATAGCTGGGTGTAGCTAGAAATTACTCAGAGGTGTTATCTTTTATTATACCTGCCGGATCCACATCCAAGAGCAAATAATAAGTGAAAGATCAATACTGTATTTTTGTTTTAGCAATTAGCAATGTCATGTTAAGGCTGGATGTTATTTTGTGATTCATTCCTTTCAGTTGCTCTTATTTTGGCTCTGCGCCTAATGCAAACAATGTATATGCAAAATAAATATTTTATGGATATAAAAATATGTACCTACGTTATTTTGTATGCTTGTAATTTTGCTATGTACATATTCATGCTACACAAAATAATTATTTCTTGCATTTACACTTATTCTGAGTTTATTTATTTTTTGCAATTATGATTAGGTATTCTGAATATTATTCATTTATTTGCATTTATATTTATTATTATTCGTCCCCGAATTTTTCCGAATTAATTTGAGTATAGGTATGAAGCCACTATCATCGTACGTGCAAAATTAATTAGATAGTTTAGTAATATTCTATTTTGTATTTATTTCGAATTTATTTTTCTGCTGTTTATTTATTTTGTATTTTTATTTTATCTGCATTTTTATTTAGCAGAATTTATTTTCACTTATTGGTAAATATGCTGAACGTACAAGTAAATTAGGAAATAAATGCAGTAGAGTGAAAAATACGTCCCTAAATTAAGTAAAAAGAACACACCGTTTAAAAAAAGTTTACTACCAAACTTTCCTGGTGGAACGTATTTCCTTCGTTCTCTTACATTGTCACTAATGAACTGTATGTCGTGAACGCTTCGTTTCTTCCGCAATCAACATTTTAGACAGCCAATAACCTTTTAGGCTATAAATTCAAGGACAACAACAAAAGCGTTTTCAAAACGATTACTCCTGTAGACGTAGACAAATGTGTTCCTTCTGCCTATATAGTTACATGTAGACCACGTACGTACGAACGCCAGATTGATGTCTTGTAGTGTGTACGTCCAGGACTATTTAGACTTTAACTTTAAGCTTGAACTTTATATGTAAAACAAGAACAGCATCACTTCTATTTCATCTTCTCTCACGACCACAGTGCAAAGATTTTTGTTAAATTTATTATTTTTCTTCCAAATTCTTGCAATTAACTACAACTTGTGTAAGGTCTGAGAATATAATTTGTGAATTTACTTTAAACGCGCTTGCCAATATTGGTTCCAAAAGTTTAAATAGTAGGTAAGTACTAAGCTAAAAACGCTGTTGGGGAATTGTGCGAAATAATGACATTATTATTATCTTGGCAGTTAATAGAATAGAATTTATTAGGTCGATATAAGTGGCCCCAGTCTTTACAATCAGTTTGGCACTTAATAATAACGTTATTATTTGCACAATGTCCCGAAAGTTTTTTTAGCTTCAAAAAAATTGTTTTAAAGATTTTTGATTAAAAAAATAAATAATTATTACAAATTAATTTGATTAAACTTTCAGGTTTTCGCTTTCATACCACGCTCAAACATGTCGAATAGTAATACCAATAGCGACGGCGCTCACGAGATTGCCGATGACACTCTGGAACTGATTACAACCGCTCGAAATGAACTACAATTAAATCCCGAACACAGGAGAGCCGTATTAGTGTTTGGAAGGCCTAACCATGGCAAAAAGACGCTAATGAAATTTATCACTCAAAAGCCTTTAACAGCTTACCTGGTCGGGAATCGTCATGCCATATCTGATGTAGAAACTACTAGCAGCAGCAGGACCTCCTCCACTGTAATTTCGAACACGCTTATGCCTCAGATGCACGTCAATGAACAAACTTCAACTTCGTATTGCGTTCTTCAAGGATTCACGGGGAGCCCATCCATGCAATTGGCAAATGCTTGGATGACGAAATTAGTACTAAATCACATGGAACAGGTCAAATTTGTAATAGTTTGGGATTATACGTCCTTGCGGTACGCAGAGAGTCGAACAGATTTTACGAATTTACTAAAGTTCCTGTCTACACTTGTGCCAAGTATTGGAAGCTTTCAATATTCCATTGCGCTCATCGCTTCCAAGGTTGATTTTCTCGTACCAGATGGCGTTGTCCTCCTTAGCATCGTGACGTTTCTTCAAGAAGCTCAACAAGCTTTAACTACAATTTTTCGAGACGACCCCGCGTTACGCAACAACGTTTCGTCAATTATTGATGCCTTCCTGACTCAAGAGAATGACGTTTACACCAGGATTGGGTATTTCAAGCAACCCAATGAAGCTGGAAGGTTAGATCTTCAACCGGAATATCGACGATGCCGAGAAGAAATTCGTCAAATCGTGGAGGAGAATATAAACTTTACCGAGCGTTCAGAGATCAGCTTCCACATCAGTGTGTCTGCCGATGCAATTTACTACACCCAAATTGTCCTCGGAGCATTAAATCAGAGAGTGACGGATAGAATGATTAGCTTAGGAAATGTGATAGAAAAGCATTTCCGGAAATTAATCCACAGCAAATCTGGATCATGTAGTCTGGAAAACCTGTTCGAGGAACTCGACTTTCTCCAAGATGATGTAAAGGAATATCAAAACTGTGTAACTCGGGAGTCTCTATTTCGAAAGCTTCACAAAAATATGAAGTACTTAAGAAAATCTTCAGCAATCCTTAAGGAGCTGGCAAATCTAAACACGATAATGATTTTCTACGAGGAACTTGGAGAACGAACAATTAATCCTCGCATTTTTGAGTGGCTGGAGCCTGTCAAGAGATCTCTTCACAATGTAGAAACAAATGCAAAAAGGGTAGCGGAGTTATTCAACAATAAAATGGAAAAAAAGCTTCAGAAAATTGTTGATTCTATTGGTAAAGAATTTTCATCGTACACGAAGGATTACCAAGACCTTGATGAAGGAAATCGTCTTTTGACTGAAGCGACCGACGATTTCAAAATTGTTCAGAAATTGACAAAGTCTTTGAAAGCTGCTAAAACCTTCAACAAATTTGTAGGGCATGTTAATTCATCCAGGGAACAATTGTCCTTTGATTTACCATCTAAGATTTCCGATTTGGAGGAGCAACCTGATGACTTTCCCTTTACTTTAATACCGCAGCTAAAAATAGAGGCGTGGAGACAAATAATCGTCGAGCTGGAAAATCGAACTTCTAAAGATCTGCAATCATTCAAGGCAGAATTAGAAACCGCCAAGTATGAGAAACGGATTAAATCCTTAAAAACTAAGTTGCACACCGTGGTGTCTCAGGTGGAGGAATTAAAAGAAAATTCTAAAAAGGAGAAGTTAAAACTGAAAGCAGAGGTGAGGAAGGAAATGGAGGACAATGCTCAAAGAATGAAGAAGCTTAAGAAATCGATTAAATCCAAAGATGAAGAGATGAAAGTAATGCGCGATGAGATGAGCGAGATTGTGAAAAAAATGAAAAATCTCCGTTCCAGCTCCATCTCTGGCAGTAGCAGCGATGATTCTGAAGAAGACTCTGAAGATGGTGAGAATGATTCTGAAGAAGGTTCTGAAGATGGTGAGAATGATTCTGATTCTACTGAGACGACGTCTGATTCTGATTAGGAGGATGTCTTTCCACCCCAATTGTGCGACAATATTGTTGTGGACATTTCTACCTGTAGGATTGTACTCCGAAACTAGAATTTACGCAAATTTAATTTTAATTTAATTTTCATTACATGCATACACTCAATTAAAATTACCATTGAATGTGAACAATGCAATTCAATGTCATTTAAAACCAATAAAAATAATTATCTTAACCCTTTCTCTCTATAGTGCAGAGATTGTCATTTCATTTCCCATGAACATGCAACCTGCAGGCAGAGCTATGTACATGCAATGATGCGGTGAGGTTTTAAAGATTGGAGAATTTATATTTAGTATGATATGATACAGTAAAACTCTACACAAAATAAAATACACAAGCTTAAAACTACCAATTATTATTACTGGAAGGTTCACAGTTTGGCAAGATTTCGTTTCGTTACCTAATCATAATCACCAGCCACTGGCATGGAAAAATAACTGATAATAAAAACGCACGTCATTCAGCACACTGAAGTAAACATGAGCAATAACAGTCGACAGGTCAGCAAATGTCGTGTGTGTAGTTGTTGGAGCAGCCAGCATGAAGCATAGATAGTTCTGACTTCTAATCTAACATAATTACTCAGACTGGCAGACCACGGATCTCTAATAATAAATATTTATGTACTTTATAAATAGAGTTCGAAATGTTTGAATCCCTTAATTTTCTTTCTGCAGCCGTAGTAATTTTAACGTATTTTGTGACTTACCAACTATACCAATTCTTATTTGGGAGGAAGGCGAAGTTTGCCAGGAGTCTTCCAGGACCGAAGAAATATCCGTTTATTGGGAATGCCTTGGACTTGTATGGGTTAGAGACTCACGGTAAGAATTCAAAATTCTTGTTTTGTATTATTTATTCATAATACTTACCTATTATTAATTTTAATTTATTAAATTTTTTATTGATTTGTTTTACCCAATTTACATTATAATAATAAAAATTGTATTTCTTCCCAGTGATCACAAAGAAAGTTCATTTCGGATATCCAAAAATATATGGATCGCGTTACAGCCTCGCATTTGGAACTCGTTACTACTTTACATCCATAAATCCCAGCGATGTGGAGGTACAATTTCACTTCTGTAATAATTTCAACATATTTGATAAACAAAGATACTTATTCTACATTTATTTGTAATAATTATCTATCACGCGTAGAAATTGCTATCCTCAACCACTCACTTGAACAAAGGCGTGGAGTACAAATTCGTGATGCCCTGGCTTGGTGAAGGATTGTTGACGAGTCAAGGTTGGTGTCGTGTCGTATAAAAATAAACAAATTAGTCACCAGTATACAGTTATAATTCAATTCACTCCTATTTATAGTAGCATATAGTATAATGCATGTCGCCCGCCTTGGAATTTTAAATTAAAATATTGAATTGTACCCCCGTATTTTCGAAGTATTGGAATTATTTACTTGATTTGTTTATTCTATTCGGACTTAATATGATATCAGGCCAAAGATGGTTCCACCGCCGGAAGATGCTCACGCCAAGTTTCCATTTCAAAATTTTGGAGGAATTTATGACCGTTTTCAATGAACAATCTGAAATTCTGGTCAAAAAATTGAAATTGGACTGTAAAGACGGACAAGCGGAGGTGGAGATTAGTCAATGTATTTCATTATGTACCTTGGATATTATTTCTGGTAATTTCGTGTGATCTATGTATTAGTAAATCGTAGAAGCATTTAAAAAACAACGATGTAATTACAAGAAATTTGATTAATACATAGTTCATTGTAATAATAGAAACTGCAATGGGCAAGCGAATCAACGCTCAAAGCCAGAACAATTCCGATTATGTTAATGCTATTCATGGGTAATTATTTATTTTAAATATTTTATTGCAGTAATATTAAATTTACATCTATACATAATTTCTCTTTATTTTTAATCAGCTTATCATCTGTTATAAATGACCGCTCGTTAAACCCGTTCTATCTCTACGATTTATTGTGGAACTGGTCTCCAGGAGGCGCCCGGGAGAGACAATATTTGGAAATTTTGCATGGATTTACAAATAGTGTATGACCACATTACCATTAAAGAAATATTTAAATACACTACTGCTATTTAAAATCTTGAAATTAGTTTTCTGCAAATACGTTTTGTTTGCACATATACATATAGGTTATTCAAGAACGGAAAAAGGAAATTGCCGAAGCAAGGAAATTCAACAATGGGAAGAAACCTGTTGATTCCTCTGAGAACTCCGATGTTTTCATGAGCAAAAAGAAACGCGCTACGGCCTTCATGGATTTACTGTTGAACCTGCAGGCTGAAAATCCGAATTTAATTTCAGATGAGGAAATTAGGGAAGAAACTGATACTTTTATGTTTGAAGTAATTTTTTTAATATTTCTAAACATCTTTTCTGATTTATTAATTCTAGGATTTATTAATTATTTAATTTATCTTTTATGAAATGCTTATATGAATACGAGCCTACAAATGTTATTTAAAATCATTTAGGGACATGATACAAGCGGGACAAGTTTGTGTTGGACTATTTTCATTTTAGGCTGCTATCCGGATATACAGGTTACACCAAATAAAATCAAAAAACATCTTTTGAAAATATTTAGCTATAGCAGCGAATATGGTTGATCTATTTTGTTTATTTCTTTGCAGGAAAAAGTCTATAATGAATTGGAAGCTATTTTCGAAAATGACAAAGATAGACAAGTAACAACTCAGGATTTAACTCAAATGAAGTACTTGGAATGTGTACTTAAAGAGTCCTTGCGTGTATACCCAAGTGTCCCGTTCATTGGTCGCGAGTTAAAAGAAGATTTGACTTTAGGTATTGTTTTAAAATAAATAATAAATTTAAATAATAAATAAATAATTATAAAATGTAAATAATAAATAAATAATTATAAAATGTAAATAATAAATAAATAATTATAAAATGTAAATAATAAATATTATACATTTGGATATGTTCTAAGGTTAACTAATGTATTTATAACATTTCCTAACAGAAGATGGCGTTGTTATCCCCGAGGGGATGAACTACTGCATTTTCCCCTTGCAAGTCCATCGGAATCCGGAAGTGTGGCCAAATCCTGAAGAATTCAATCCTGAAAGATTTTCGGCGGAGAACTCAGCTGGACGTCACCCTTATGCGTACATTCCGTTTTCGGCGGGCCCTCGTAATTGCATCGGTAACACAATAATCATCTCCTATGTTCAACAAAATGTAGCAAGAATATAAGTATACATGTTCGTTGGATGTTCTAATTGCATATGTTCGTAGGTCAAAAATTTGCCTTAATGGAAGAAAAAGTTATAATGGCTCAACTCCTGCGAAATTTTAAGCTACAGTCCGTCGGTACCCTGGAAGATGTCATACTGACAACCGAATTAATTTTAAGATCAAAGGATGGATTACAAGTTAAATTCGTGCCGAGATAAATTTACGGAATTTGTAAAAAGCAATAATTGTATTAAATAAACTGTGAGCTATGATAATTAATTAAAATTTATTTAGAAACAGTTCAGCATTAATCATTATCACGATTAACCGGATTTTTAGATTAACCAAATATTCTAAACTTTTCTTTTCTTCTCCCGCACGATTTGCCGATAGTTGAATTTAACGTTGCTAGATGGCGATTCTGTATCCCATCCGCTTGTCAAACCTTTATGAACTGATGATAAAAAGATACGTGAAAATTAGTCTAAATTATTTTTCCTTGTGGAGGAAACATTCTGGATGAGCAGAAAAAATAATACAAATAAAATAAATACTAAATTGATAATAATAATTTTTTCATAACATTAACTACAAAATAAATTAACAATTTTCTGACTTTTCCTGACCTTTGTCAATAACAAATAAAAAAAAGGTTGAATGTTTTTCTTTATTTTAATACTAATACAGTACAATTTACTCAAATTAAATACAGCTTTTATGCATTTAGCTTATTAAATCCACAAGCGATCCAAGCCATTGAAAAACCTTCAAGATGAGACAAGCGTTGACGTGAATCTTGTATACATATACACAGAGATTTGCATGCATAAACTCTGATTACAGAGAACGTTTGTTCCTCATGGAGAAGCTTAAAGACAGCAAAAGCTTTTAAAATTGCTAATTAGTGTTAATGTTTGACTTCATTCAGAGGTCCATAAAATATCTTCGTACTCCTTGTGTATGCCATTGCCATAAGTGACTATACAGCTTATACTAGAACAACATCCATTCAAAATCCAACAGTCGTGCTCATCACACTGACTTATTGCTTATCCCGTGATAATTTCTTAAAAAGCGTTGCTAAATTTAGGAATTTTAAGTACCCCCAACTGAAGATAACTATAGTTAAAAGCTATGATTTACCATAGCGCATACGTTCTCCTGTTTATCTCCGTGTGAAGGATTAAGTCTCGTATGTGTTTATAATTTCAGTGGCGTGTATATATAGCGGGGTCTTCAATAAAATAAAAAGACCTTGTTGTTATAAAATATTCAGTTTTGTTTTTATTGACGAGTATTTTCCTTGAGTATGTCATCAGCTTGATGTATAAAGATCACATACAATATTTTGAGTCTCGCAATAATAATATCTGTATTAAGATCAAAAGGACATCATCATAGCTGAGAAAGTTATTCCAAAACAATCATTAATTTTCCGCCAGCATTGGAATGTTTGCTGCTTGTTTAAGTGTTAAAAAGTGTGCCGGAACATTTAGGAAGCTTCAACTATTATTACTGACTACCTTGTTTTATTCCAAAGGTCTGAATTATTATTTAGGCAAGAATTACACTGCAGTTGGAATAACTCCTGGAAGTGCTACAACAGCGTTAGTCACACCATTAACTTAATTTTGTAGGATGCATTTTCCTTGATAAACTATCAGTGCATAGTTCTTTTGGTTGCCATGCACTTGACTAATTGACACATTGCTGTCCAGCATGAAGGCAATCATTTCATTTGTTACCTGCACTGGAGTCTTGAATATTTTGTTGTCATCAGTGCTTTCCTTCACTTATGGACGTAAGACGCTTCAGTTTTATTATCTTCATTTTCTTTCATAATTTCAATATATTTCTTTCACAATTCAGGTTTAGTATAAAGACTAAATAATCATTCTTGAGCAATAAAAATATGAAATATTGCTTAGAAATTAATACAAGAAAGTTTTGGATTTTCATAGGAAGGTGGGTGTTAAGGAAAAATTGTGTAATTGTTTAGCTTACAATCCAGAAAAACTTTATATTTAGCAACGTATCAGATGTGCATTTGTTATTTTTGGAAGAAAGTGCTTGTAATTTATCTATTATTTTTAGACAAAAAAGCTAGAAAATTATTTATTTTTAGAAAAAAAGCTGGTAATTTTATTTTTAGATATGAAGGGTGTCTACATGTAAGAGTTAATACTGTTTCAATTGTTTTATAATGTTGTTTGCCATGCTTTTAGTATTTTGTCAATAATCTTGTGGTGATAATTAAAACTAAAATAATAATTTTATTATTGTAGCATTAATTAATATTGTTTGATTTTGTTCGAAACCTCATTATTTTTGTAGCCTCAATTTATTCATTGACAAAGGATGAAGCGCTGGACGACGACAATTCAACAAATTACAAGAAAACAGCGGGAAAAACTCTGTATTTATCAGAATACAGTCCGACTTTCTCAGTGCTGCTCCCCCTGGTGGATGGACGATCTTTTGTAAATCATTCCGAAGCGCTAACTATTTTCAAGTATTTGCATCATGGAGAATTCTACGTTGTAGCACCGGACGGCTGGGGAATTATTGCTGTTGTTCAAATCCTCAGTCTCTCCCCGGTTTTCGGGGGTAATGGGAGATGTTTGGATTACTTGCAAGTAATTACATAAATAAGATTAATAATTGCTTTAATAATTAATTTGTAAATTTGAATTTAATGATAATTAATTTGTAAATTTGAATTTAATGATAATTAATTTGTAAATTTGAATTTAATGATAATTAATTTTGTAACAATAGTTTACTGCAAACTACCCAAACAACGTAACAGAAACAAGTCCAAAAATCTGTGGAATAATTGATCCCCGCGACAACAACGTCAATGCAACGAATTTAATCGGACCTCGAAGTTTCATTTCTGCATCGTCCAAATTAACCGTAGAGATTTTTCTTTTCTCAACCGCAATTAATACCGAATGGAGGGTCCGCACTTCGCATTTGGAAACAACGGACACAGTTGAATTAGCATTAACAGCTTTTCCCATCCTCACCAACAACGGAAGCAAAATTATTTTTGACATGCCAGAAATCCTTAATAATGTGACTAATGAGGATACTACAGGGGATTCAAACAGCCCTCAGAATATGACATACGAAAATGTGGAAATTGAAGTCGAACCGTGCTCCCAATTTAGCAATCTCTACTCGCAGAATATTCCTGATTTCGAAAGCGTTCATTTTAAACCATGCGGAAATCCTAACAACAGCATCTGCATTCACCAAGTCTTATTTTGCGATTCGGTCATCCATTGCCCAACGGATCCCGGCATCTTCAATTGGGACGAGCAGGAGTGTCAAGGAGGTCCGGATATTGACTCGGTGATCAGGGAACAAAAAGAAGCGCAAGATAGTGATAGCATGGCAAATAATCACAGAGTGATTCCGGTACCCACTAAGAAGGTCGAGCCACTCAAGGTCGAAATAGCTCACTGGTCCATCATCAGCTTGGGATTTATTTTAATCCTCGCTTTCATCATCGTTCTCACCCAAGCCATGAGATTCAAGGGGAATTTTTGCACTTGGTCTGGGAACGATCCTGCTCCACCAACGATTTGTGAAGTGGAAAGGAATCCGACACTACCGGAAGTATCGGATCTAAATAAGCGTGATATAGAGCTTATTGAAAGACTGATGCATGTACGACGACAGTCTTTGCACATTGGGAATCACGTTAAACTTTAAACGTGTAAATGGTTTATTGTAAAAAACGTTCATGTATGTAACTATTAAATATCCACTTTGATGCCGTCTTTGGAGAAGCAAATATAACTACCTCATCCACAGTTGCTAAATCCAAGACATAAGACCACGGTTACAAAATATTTGACAAATATTCCAATGCAAAACTGACTATACGTCGTTTCAAGGCATGACATATGTATGTGTTTACACTGTTATCAGTATAGAGCATTTATACAGCAAGCAAATTCCCGCTTCTGCTGAAAAACTACTGCTAAGTCTTGCGTGTTGTAGAAATGGGAAATATTCAACAGTTTCTACCGCATATGTGTCTTCGCAATGGTAAATAAACGAGATAGTCACTTTTGCATACCAAATTGTAAAAATAATATTCGGTAGCTGTAGTCATTCTTATTGCATTATAGCAACTGTGGAGATAGTTATATTTGCTTCTTCAATAACGCTTTGTTTTATAATCTTTTATTTGAGTGACTATTTGCTACCGTAGGTTAATTATTACTTTATTCTTGATATACAAGAAATATTCTTAAAATTACCGTTACAATCGCTATAAGTATTTTAGACTCAATAATTTCAATGATGTTTATTAAATGAATAATAAATGTACATATATATAAATATAGTAATCCCGTACGCTTTAAAACGTATCTGTATGATTTTGTGTGTTAATAAACCCAGCACTGAACTGTTAATTCGTTACAAGATATATTATTAAACTTTTATCAGTAGATCCTATACATATTTTATGTACTACGCTATAGCCCTGGAGGAACGTTACTTTATCCCGGAGGAGCTGCAATAAGAGCAAGTAGGAGCACCTGTGACCTAGCAGGTCTATTTTTAGTGTGAGAACTAGATCAAGTTGGTGTATCCATATATTATGTACACGGGTATACATACATAGATGTACGTATAAACAATGTAATGAAAAAGAATTTAGGAAATTATGTCCTCTGGACCTACCGTAATAATAACTATAAAGGACACTAATATGTACAATGTAATAATAACATATTACTTACTTAACCTACTTTTTGTTATTAAAGAAACAACGCTAAATGTAATATCCTCATTCTTCAAGGTTGATACATATACTTCAAAGTTAATAGAAGCAATGTTTATATAGGTCAGGAGTGCTCCAAACACATGAGGATCCTCAAAATCAACATCTCAATTTACATGGAAAACTGTGAATACATGTGTAAATACATACCTACAAGGATACATAGTACAAGGCGTAGATACATAGATTGTTAATACATACAGAAAATTACATAAGACTAATCTGTACAAAGAATCAAAGTAATTTCCCAGAAGCTCATTGGAACCCCTCCACCTCCCTGCACTGCGCACACAAAGGACCGGAAAGGATGAGATGAATCTCTCCAGAAATTAGGAATTTTACACACTTTATCGAAATTCTATCTTTTTATCCCTAAAAATACTCCATGCCAACGGCAACAAAGGGGGATCGACCAATAAGTGTCAGATATAAAAACTTGAGCTTGATTTATGAACGGAGTAGCAATAATGCAATCATCAACGACTCTCAGGGCTCTTATAACACTGTACTACTGTAATGTGTTATATTCCATGTACAAACAGTATAGATACAGGTATACATACATACACAGTGTTTTACAAACATCCTCTCCGGCCTCCAGTAGCGGGAGGGAAAATACCCCAAAATTTGAGGATTCCCATATGTAATAAGTAACTCTCCTGCGTGTCCATTGTGTGTTCAAGTGCTTATCGATAGATTGTTGAATTAAAAGGGTACTCCTTGAATTAACAGGATTTTACCCTTGAAAATCCGTAAAGAGCTCTTGAATTCAAGAGCACTAGTCAATGGTAATGCAGTTATACGTAGCCAACCAGGAAATTGTCAAATCAAGCAGTACGACTTGAATGTCAAGGGCTTATCAACCGCTGCTGTTCCTAGTAGGAATGTACCGTTTTTCAATGTATTTTTTAGCCCCGATTTGGGACTTTTTTAACATGAATCGACAGTTTCTCAAGATTTTTTACTTTGATTTTTACATTTGCTTGTCTTGTGATTTTGTGTGCAATGCGCTCGTTTTTTATCTTACAAAAATGTTTTTTTTACCTAAAATACTTACTGTTCCGTATCTAAAATATAAGGTTTAGTACGGTCTTGTATCTAAAATATTGTCTCTTGCACAAAACAAGTATTGTCTCAAATATCAGGTCATCTCTGTTATGCAACTTATTGTGTCAACTTACATGTTTTAACAGGTACTCTCCGGCATCGTATCCCTGGAAGAGTGATACTTAAAAAAACAAATAAAAAAAATTAGTAGAATTCGAAAGAGAATAAACAAAAAGTTAACGGTGCCATCAACGGAACGGATCTTAAGGGTTGGAAGGTCCAACGGAAGGCTGTTCTCAGTTCCCAGTGGCAGTGGCCTAATTATTCCAGTAAAAATGCCATGCATATCTTTACTTATGTATACATATATTGTCTATGCACAGGGATACAGGTATGTGCTATATGTATAAGGACCGAAAGGTAGTTTTGAAGACTTGGAGGAGCTCAACCGGTAGTCGTAGTAAAGTGTCTTCCTTATCTGGAGCTTCTTCAATCTTCCCTATAATGTGAGGTACAATGAGAAAGAGAAAGAGGAGAACAAGCGTAATTATCTCCATCATTGGTTCTTTTCACGAGAGCTTATAAGGAAGAAGAATAGGAAGAAGAGATATGAGATTCATGGAGAAATTCATCAATATTCCGGTCCAGCCTTCCAGGTCATTTTTTACGGAGGATACTTCGAGTGTTGTTATGTATAGGCTGACTATATTAACGTAGGTTCTTATATGGCATGGAGTTCTTGTAATATATGAAGGCTAATAAATTATATCCTTAATAATATAATAAATGTATGTACATATCTAAATATACAAATAAGGGTAGTAAATAGAATATTATATGTATATGCAATACTTATACTAAAGACAGGAAAGTTATTAGATCCCATGTCGTCCTTACCCTACCTTAACCTACAAAATCTTCTCTAGTCGGATTAGACTTTTTTATAAATACACCTGAGAAGGTTCTGACATTATGATTGTCTGCTCCTTCCCCTTTTAACATATCCACCTGTTCCGCTGTCCGTCTATGGATGGATGCAGTGTATATACATAATAAGATTCGAGCCATATAGCTTTAGCCTTGTCTGTCGCCTCGTTAAAGACCGTTCATACTTTTACATTACCATAAAACTGAATTGATAATAATTTCTCGAATATGAACGCAGTCTCACAAATTTTTATGATATTAAATTATGTTCTTTTTCCCTCTCTACATCGAATATTCCTCTTGCTAATGAGCATCATCATGACAATATCTTATATGTACAGCAGTACAGCTGCTTTCGCTGGTAAACCTTCTTCTTGTCTCTTTTTTTGTAGTTCCTTATTCTTGCTGTGGCTGTTGTAATGATCACAATAAAGCAGGGATTTGTAATGCGACTGAGATTTTTGTGGTGTTATTATTGTGGATTGTTCAGTATATGTACATTTTATATTTTACATATACATATGAAATGCGCTATAAATATTCTATATGCGGAATTCATTATAAATATTTTATAAACGAAATTACAAGAAGATTTTCTATCTGTATAAACAAAATTCCCTCTAAATATTTTACATAAAAAAATCATTATAAATATTTTGTATGAGATTTACTATAACTTTACATACCTGCATCCGAGATTCTTTGTGCTCACTTGACGTTTTATGACATGAAATTATATTTAAGGAAATGAAGCCTAATGCCGGGCGGTGGATTCGTCCCTTGGAACTCAAAGGGCTATTAGTTCTCCACCGTCGTCCATTGAACATGGAAGGAACAATTGTGACGTGGTGTAGTGGACGATAATTTTTTTATGTTATCTATTATGGGGAAATTTCAAGTCTCACGACACAATCATCATCATAAATAACTGGAACTGATTGCTCTCATCCAATTCTTGATCGTAACCTTCCCTACCATGCCCTGCCACAAGAACACTTAAGTAGACATGCTATAGACACTTTTTACGATAACCATGAAGGCATCAATAGCGTTGCTAAACATGTACACTTAACGAAATAAGCTTCAAGATCTAAATATAAATTCCGAATCTTTACACCTATTAAATACATATAATTGCCTAGCTGTATATATGCGTACACATGTAGTAGTTATATAATAAAAGTCTGAATAAGTGGTCCCGAAAATTCCCACATTTAACACCACAGCCATTACAAAAGGACATTATATTGCAGGAAAAAACGTGTCAAAAAAATAAAATTATTTCAGAACTTGAAACGTATTCGGTGTACTTACGATTAGTGCGTTCGTTAGATATTACACTATGACAGATCATCATATATTGTATGAAAAGAACGGTATCACATATTGTATGGTCACTATATAGGGACATATACGTATGTATCATATTGTAGTAGAAATTATATAGTGTTCATTAATAAAATAATTATCTGTCCTGGGCCCTCGCTCTTATTATTGTATTCATCCATTTCAAGTTTCAACCACAACCTAGCCCAATGATTGCCCGGTTGTCTGTGCTCTCAATTCTCACAACCCTATCGGGTTTCTCTTCTCCTCTATTTCCCACAGACTCATGTCCGTGTGCTTTGATTCTGACCAGGCTGGCTTAGAAACTGCTGTCGAATCAATTTATACCTTGCTAAAAACCTTAAATCTATCATCATAAAGGAATTTGCTGCCAACATGCGTTTAACTATTCGTCGTTAAAGAGGTAAATATAACTATCTGCACAGTCGCTACAAAGCAATAAGAATTATTACAGTGCCACTAAATATTTCACAATTATTCCAGAACAAATCTGACTATATCGTTTAAAAGCACGGTCAATGTGTTTTCATTGACATAAGTATAGTACATTTATACGGCAAGGCAAGCAAAATCACGCTGCTGATGGAAAACTCCTGCTAATCTCAAGTCTTGCATGTTGTAGAAAGGGAAAATATTCAACAGTTTCTACCGCATATGTGTCTTCGCAATGGTAAATAAACGGGATAGTCACTTTTGCATTCCAAACTTTAAAATTAATATTCAGAAGCTGTGGTCATTCTTGCGTTTTAGCAACTGTGGGGATAGTTATATTTGCCTCTTTTCGTGTAGCTTAATAAACCTAATGTTAAAAAAATACATATTTAGGTGTTAAGCAAATCATTTAGCAACGCATTGGATAACAGTTATATGTAAAGCTGTATATATGTATCTTCAATGTAAATACATACGCATGCTGGAACATTGAATTGTGAAGTACTCTGGAACCATCGATCAGATACGGAACTAATGAAACAAGCTTCTCCACACGTTTCCCTTAATTAACGTCAGTATCATTTTTCCCATGTAAAATTGGAAACAAGAATTTCGAACCCTTCCTGTACTTTTAAACAGATAGGTAATCAACATGTTTCTCGAATTAATCACTGCAGCTCGTGACGTTTATAGATTTCTCCAGCACTTGCTGTTGTTATTGTTGAGGTTGTTGATGTTTTTGTTATTGTTTCGTTGTATCTCCTGACTTGTTCCTAATACTTTAATGCTGTGAAATGGAATGTCTGGATTACATATGCGCGGGACGAAGCAGCAGGCGAAGAACAGTTAGTTCGGAAAATGAATGGTGGAAGGTAGGTCAGTGCACGGAGAAGATTGGGTTTTCAATTTAGTCGATGAAATCTGAGATCGAATGGATGAGAGGGTTTCTGTTTTTTATATTCTCATGATGCTTCTGCTGCTGTTGTTTTTTAAATAACGGGTTATTTCTGTACATTTATGCACTTGTATACATACTTATGGAGACTATGCCAAGTGAATTTATTCAGATGCAGGTCATGTGTGCATTTAGTATAGTGAGCTTTTTGTCTATACAAAAATCATTGTAGGATAAAAAAAAGTCGGTGTTTTACTTTCACAGATAATAAAATACATGAAATCAAGATAAGATGATGCTTCAAAGTTCATAGCTATATAGTATAAAGCAATGAAGATGACATAACGGAATAATTTTTTTTACTACGAAGCTACTTACTAATGCATAGTATTTTTTTTTAATTTCTACTTTCGGTTCATTTCAGTTTAAGCACATACGATTTTCTTGAGTTCATTTCATATTATGCATAATATATTATTATGCCGAATGGAGTTTATTGATGCTGCTTCTGCTGCTGTTTAAAAGGCATGTTTATTTTATTAAACCCTCCTGGAGTGGGAACTGATTTTATGGTGAGAGCTAATCCGATGAAATGATTATATAAAACTTCTGGCAGCTGTTCGGATCCACTAGCAGCTACTACTCATAACGTAAATAGATAAGTTGGTAATTTCATCTGATGGATTTTCAGGGTGGTATAGTTTACGGTAGCGTTATTTGCTTTTGGCTGAGCTTTGAGGATCTTCCATTCTTTTAAGTAGCTGCTACCTGCAATCAGAAATTAATTTCTCGATTTTTTCAATAAACATATCCTTAATCCTTATAAGCAATTATAAGCTTCACGATTTGTGGTTCGATTTAAAAATCTTATATAATACAATATCGACATAATAGATCATAAGCATTTAGGTAATTTTATGCTTCAAACATCTCCCGTGTAATTTTAACGCTTATAAAATCTGTGCGTAAAGATTTTATATCTTAAAAATACTTGGGCAATCAAGCATTCAAGGATTGAAGTTAGTATTAAAAACACACATAGAAACTAAAAACAGCATCGAAAGGTTATTCAGTTATTGTTCACATAGTTATCTTTATGGTTTGGTTGAATATTTCATTTCCCTCCTAGAAGCGCAAAAGGCTCATTTCTGTGTGGGAGAGATAGAAATTGGTACTTTAGGATCCTTTGCGGACCAACTATGTAAAAGATGAAGACTCCGGCTTTTTTGTACTGAGGAAAGGAAACGAAGAAATTAATACGCTTGATTTGTATCAGAAAACCACCGAAAATCTTGAAAGTCCTTGGATTTCAGATCCTACAGGTAAGATATATTTTCTGCTGAAATAGACGAAAAGCAATAATAAGTTCCCAAAAAGAACCCTTTGAGATTGAAGAAATGTCGGAGTTCTCCTTAAAAAACAATTTCAAACGAAATTTTTACAACAATATTACGGATTCTTGTACTCTATAGTTAACCTGGTATGTACATACCTACGTATCTACTTATCTTTTGATTATATTTGTAACGTTGCTTCACGGATTGTATATTGTATTGTAAAAGGTCTGACAGGTGGTTTCTTCAAGTTTTCCACAAACTAGGAATCCACTTATCTCATCCAAAAAGATTCTTCAGATGAACGGCTTTATTATTCCATATAGAGACTTGTTGTATGATTTTGATGGACCCCGACCATGAGCAGAAAGCCAAGAAGAGATTATCTTCGGTTGGAGCTTGGCCTATTCTGGATATACAAATAATACAAAACATATATACACTCATGGTTTATTATCAACTTAAAATACTACCGCAGTATATATAACTCCTTCAGGTCCTCTGAATCGCGGTAAATGTTATGAAATGAAGGAAATCGTATTGATCCGAAGGTTTACGTCTATCTACCTTTTCCTTTTACCCCATTTCCAAGTTTTTCAGGATAGCGTCACCGATTGATCCGTTTACTCTTTACGCGATAACCAGGAACCTGGAAAAAAGTAAATAATAAAAAAGAGCTCATGTCATGCCGAAGTTTCTTTCCCTTCTTGCTTTGGTTTAAAAATCCTCGTTTCTTGATACAAACCTGATGACAATAATGCTGAATGAATTCCTTCAAAATCTTGAACATTTTCTTCTCTCTCATATAATAGTAGTACAAGGCAAAGGCACGCAGTTGCAGTTCTCTTCTTTACTAAAAACTATTCTCCTTCTTTCATAGAATCTTTTCAATCAGCAAGTTTATGTGATGTGACGGATTGGTGACCAAAACCATCGCGAGAGTGACAAAAACTTGGAGTTGATCTGGATCAGAAAAAACATTCTTCCGTATGTATTCACATGTTTATTGTAGGTATATACTTTGCATTATATTTATCCTTCCAATGCAGTGGCAGCTTTTTTTTATCTTTTTCTTAAATCCTTCTTCGTCGTCTTTGTTAAATCCTTTCATAATACACCGAAATATATTTTGTAAATTGTAAAATTTGTAAATTACCTTCTTTCTGCTGTCGCTGTTCATTACAAATCCCAAATAATGCTTTGCTTTTACCATGCACCTTTGGTGTAATAAAATGTCTGAAATATCACCAGAATCTGAACTTTGTGTTATTTGATGTTGATCATAGCACACGTGTCTACAAATAACTTTTATTTATTAATTATTATTTATTTTTATTTATGTACAATATTTGATGTAGTTATTTATTATTATTTATTTTCCATATTTATTACTTATTTAGATGACGTACGTATATTTTTTCAAATTTGAGTTCCACGGTTTAATTTCGTAACAAGCAAAAAGCAAAGCCCGCATGGCTAAAAAACTAACGACTGTAGAAGTATGTACATACGTACTAAATAGGCAAAGTCAAGTTGAAGTTTTCACTTTCAAGATCATAGAAGAAGATGATGATGATGATCATCTGTTTTTTATGTTAGTCGTGTGTAGTGAAAAGGTATAAGTACAGCATTTAATGATATGAAGCTTCATCCTCACAGAGAGTGAGCCAGTCTTACAAGAAGGAGTCCACCATGTAGCAATATTTAACAACGAGGGAAGGATAATTTGAACAATTTATTATAATGGTAGCTAGTAGGTTGTAAGGTATCGCAGGTATAGAGGATTAAATGTTGGACACAAGTGCAACCGCACAAGGAGTAGGCATGGGAGTACAAATGCGAGTTAAATTGAGCCAAAATGATCGTCATAACAGTCACAAGACAAGGAGATGATGATGAGTGTTCATAAAGTGCCGTACACATATATGAACCTACACTTTTAAGAACAACAATATATAAGCTGGATCTTCCTTGACAACAGAAATGTGTGTATGTAATAATGTATATAATAAATATACTTTTTATACTCTGTTATATACGTATATGTAAACTTATGTCATATGTATAATAAATAATATGTATAATATTTTTACACTATAATTTATATACTGGATATATGTTAACATCTTTTGAGAAGATGAGTCCTCTGCTTTTAGCGTGAAAATATAACAAAGATTGTACAACATTTAAATCCTTACATATACATATAGCATGTTCATTTAAAAAGTTGCAGGCTTGCATCATCATCTCATAACATCATTTCGTATGATGTATCTATGTATGTATACATATTGTAATATCATACATTTAACAACAGTAAGAAAAGCTTCCACACGGAGAAAAAAGGGATGCGATGTGGGATGAGCAGTCGTTAAAGCCAAACCCGTTCTTGAAATCCAACTAATCAAAAAAGAAGCCGAAAAGTCTCAAGTGGAATTACTGCATGTAAAAGACATAATTAAGGGGGTCTCTTACAGTCAGAATTATGAACGTGAGTGTCTCATCTCTTTCTTCTGGGATACTTGTTGCTTTTGTAGAATAATGTAATGCCTACATAAGCACAGTCACAATAATAAGAAAAAGTGAGCTTGCAATTGGGAAAAAATTGTTGGACGAAGACGAAGACTTTTTAAAACTCAGCAACAAGATCATGTCGTCTCGTCCAAATCTTTGAAATATGTCCGTCGGTTTAACTTGGACATGCTTAATACGCGTAAACAGATTTTTACCCTTGCTTTTAAACATGTCGTCGTTAAAGAGGCAAATATAACTATCTATACACAGTTGCTAAAATACAATCAGAATGACTACATCTTCTGAATATTATTTTTGAAGTTTGGATTGCAAAAGTGACTATCCCGTTTATTTAACATATGCAAAGTCACATAAGCGCTAGACAAAGTGTAAATATTTTTTCATATTACAACATGGAAGCCTTAGCAGTAGTTTTTCAGCAGCAGCGGGATTTTGCTTGCCGTATAAATGCGCCATACTGATGTCAATGGAAACTTATTATGGGCCGTGCTTTTAAACCAATATTCAGTTTTGTACTGGAATATTTGTGAAATATTTTGTAACCTCGGCCTTTCTTGCATTTTAGCAACTGTGTAGATAGTTATATTTGCCTCGTCATCGACGACGTTAAATATTACATATTATAGCATTTATATCGTTTATACACATATATTATCATTGTATTAAGTATGTTATAGCTATATACAACAGCCATGTCATTATCTCAAAACCGAAACAACTAATACCGTATTAAGAATAAATTTGCCGTGTGTGTACAATGAACAAATCTTACGTGTATAAACGTCAAAAGCTGTATAGGAGTTCTTTGAGGAAGACCAAGAAATTGTAAGATTAAGTGAAATAATCATGTACAATGCTCGCTTATTATTTAACGAATTGCATCTCATTTGGATTGCCCTCACGCAGCTTCCTTCTCTCTTGATCACCTCCGACGTGGCTCCAACCGCGCTGTCATCGTACTCATGCAGTGTTTAATTCCTATTTAACTTCAAGATTCCGAAGGGGCAAAGCTGTGGAGAGCCACAAAGTCTTTTCCACCGAAACTTTAGTGTGTAATCACTGCTCGGATGGAATGAACAACTTCAACTTTCACATTTTTTGAGGATACCGCAATCAGCTCCAGATTAACCAGAAGCTTTCAGCTTTATATGTTCCAGGCACTTTAGTAAAGCTGATTTTTTAACAATAATTAGACAATTTTGAAAATTAATGCTGCTAGTTTTACAAATTAATTAAAAACCAGTCAAATTTAAAAAAAAAATCAAAACTATTACTTTTAAAAAATTGAATAAAAAAATATTTATTATTGGTGAAATTAATAAAATGTTTATTGCTCGCATACATATATGAACTTTCATATTAAAAGCAAGTTCATAATCTTCCCAAATGTGCATCTTAGCCGACAAAGATATTATTGTGTACGTCACATCTTGACTACCCGCTAACAAATTTTTTCCCTCACACAGATTTTTATACTTTCGAAAGATTGACTTGTTGCGTAATTTTATCTCATCGTGTGTGTACCTTTTCCGAATTACAGATACTTATTATCAAGTCAACTCGCGTGTGAGGAGCGCTGTACGTCTGATTTGTTCCAAATCAATTATTACATTCTTTATCCCCTCCTCAACAATTTTGGTATTCTGTTTGCAAGCGAGTAGAGAAAAATTATTGTTGATTAATTTGAGATGGCAGAAGATTTAATTTTTTTAAATGATTTTTTCCCCGTCCAAAATGTGGTGTTAATGTTAGGGTAGTTTTTTTATTGCTCAGTGGAAGAATAAGAAAGCGATCGAACAGCTTTATACTTCCACGTTTTACAGCCCCCATAAAAATTTGAGCAGGGATTTACTCAATGTTTATTTTCTTGATGCGCTCCTAGTCTGATGATGCAGTAAGCCCCCTTTAACCCTTACATTATATTTGTTGCAATAATTATTTCTCAGTAATGGGAGTTTGATATTTAGCTAAAATTTCAAATTAATTCCATCGTTTAGATTTTTGCCTTCAAATTATTGCCATAATTTATTTGTAAATTTTGCTTCCAGCATTTCTCTAATTTTTTTTCCCGAATTTACTAATTTATTATTTCAATTTTTCCAGCGTTTACTTTAGCAAAATTTATATTGATTACAAACAAACATATATTTAACGTACATACATATGGAAAACGACGTTTTCCGTGCATATTGGGTAGCCAACCCAGCTATTAGTCAAGTGGGAGGTCCGGTCTGAGCTCGTTTGTTGGTCCCAATGGCTTTTGCCTTCCGTCTCCTCTTTCAGTCTTTCAGACAACCAAAGATGAATGAAGCAGAGGACTACACTTCTCCCTCATATACACCAAAAGCTCTTTGTTGCTAAGTGTTGGCTTAAATTACCGACGTCTGCGTCTTTCTCCTCTCAACTCTTAACAGTTATTAACGCCTTGCTTATCTCCCGGGTAATGCACTATGCGTATACAAACACAAGTATGAATATACCGTACTTTTTGGTCTTCGTGTACTTTTTGGTGTTCGTTTTGTCGATGAATTATTACTTTGCAGCCTTATGGACAACAAAGCCTTTCGTCGTTGCTAAACAAGGTTCTCAAAGCCTTCTAGCATTATATTCCATTCACTATTTGTTTAACTTTTTCAAATGAAACACAATTTTGAATTTAAATTGTGTAAAATATTTATTAAAAACGTGTTGAAAATGAGAAAAAGAGGAAAAATTGTCTAAAAATGCATGCGTTTAGTAACAACAACAGTTGTAATTCCGAATTTGGTAAAAACTAATATCAAAATAATATGTTTCCCCGTTTACAATACATAGAACAGCAGCCCTCAAGAGTGTAGGAGTAACAATATTCCTGATCTTCCCTAACTCTCAATAAATAAAAGCCACCCAGCATTTCATTCTTAATAGCTATGGTTCCAGCAGTAACCGTGTGGCCACACGCTTTCGAAGTACTTAATATAAAATTGTAAACTTTAAAAGTCAGTACTTATATATGATCGTCATATTTTGACTATCACCATTCGTTACCATACCTCTTATGTTTGTGGAAAGTGTAAACACTCGCGAGGACGTTGTTTATACGTAAATGTTTTAAACTCACCAATACCCCAACCATTTACATTGATCTAGGTAATTTAAGACTAGGCTAACAATAAGCGTCTGTGTAGTGTTACATATTGCATTGCACTTATTCATTCTTCGTCCTCCTCCCCCCAACAATGTTCGCGTTGATAAAAATACAAGTATTTCTATAGATCCTGGAATTTATTTCCTTAGGAATTTTCAACGAGTGGATTTCCTAATGTTAAACGGAATTTCCTTTGGGAGAAGGATCAATAGCAGCAGTTGTGGCTCAAGGAGTTTTCGTCTTTAGCAACGGCAGGAGCGCCGTATTGAGTGTATTAATATTTTGGCAGCTTTTCCTTTCTAAACTAATCTCACGTCTGCATCGTGGAGGTCTCATTGAGTTTCTTGTTAGGGAAAGTCAGTGTTTTCTAAACATACACAATTTCTAAACAAATAAAGTCAACATTTCCAGCCTGTCCATATATACGTATATGTGGTCTTGCTTTGGTTCTTGACTGCTAAAGTTAGATACTGTTTGGATTTAATAAATAATGCTTATATAGATACATACAAACCCTTATTTTCATATTGTTGCCGTATTTTCTTGATTTTTTTCAGTGCTTCATCATCCCTGCCCTTAAGAAAGCATGTCCTGGCTAATGTTTTTTACTTTGGGGATATCGTAATATAGCAAGCCAAAACACAATGTGAAAAGCATCGGCTGGTTCTGTTTATCATTTCAAAAGTTGCCACATTCAAAAATATTTTCATCTGCTTAAGCTCCGCTCTCGGATTTATTTTTTAAATTTTCGGTTCAATATTTCTACCAATTAAACACGTGTGGAACATGTTGTTCCAGCTTTGAGCGGTTGAAAATTCACAGATGCAATATGTTTCCTGCATTTTTAAATTATATACATAAGTATGTATACTTTCGAAGAGGTACGAGGGAACATTTTAAAGCGTACTGTGTTGTTGTTTTCTTCCTTGTTTTGGTTTGAGATTTTAATTTATTAGCCTGCTCCAACATTCATTTTTTATCCCTACATTTTTTTCATTACTTTTAGGCCACTAAACAATAAATTAAAATAACAATAAATGTACATACACAAAATTAAAATTGTTTTCATAATTTTGTCATTTGAAGTTAAAGCCTTGTTATCATTATAAAATAATGTTATCTTGTGTATAGTTTCTCCCCCAGGAAAAAAGACATTTTGCTACCGCAAAAGTACCTTTGAGAAAAGACAAATTCCAGAAGTCCTGACGTAAAAATGGGTTATTTTCAAAATATAGAGCCCTTTTAAGAATTTTGTTGTCAATCCTGAGGTTTAAGAGCTCACGTCATACGTAAGTAAAGTCTCTTATTATTATTCCTACTATGCTACCTACACTACTACTACTACTACTACTAATAATAATAAGATAGCGGCGCTAAGCTTACTCTGGTATATTTACCCAGAGCAAGTTAAATCCATTGCCGTATACATGCGTTGTGTGTAGCTTTTCAGGCGGAACACTAGGATCAAATTTCTTCTCACAAAGTTTCTCACCCAGAGTCTCTTATATATGTACGTTCTTACACATTTATATGTACTTACCTATATGTTAAGATTGTATGTCCAACACTTAAAAATACAAATAAACTGCGTAAGAGGCGACAAAAGTCCTGTACTTAATACTGGAAATCCAGGGATACTCATGCAGTAGTAGTATCCTTTAGCTTATTTTGAAGGCTCATTACTTTTGCCGTTCGTATAATTATGGACGGAATATACGGCCTAACTTTTCTCAATATGACTTCTCAATGGTTTGGCTTATGTATAGATTTTATTATGTACGTTATGCAATGCAGTGTATTTAGCTAATGTGCATGAATCCCACTAAATTAAATTACGCTTTTAACCTCCAAGTGTTACATATAAGAGATGCGAGAGAGCGTCCTCCCGGCTTGTTGCCTTAACTGGCCTGGCCTGGCACCGAATCCCACTTCTTTCCTTTTAAGTAGCTTCTTCCTTCGTCGTGGTGGTTTTACATGGAAAGTGACCGGCATTTCTCAGTTTGACGAAGGGTCCCCCAAAGTATGTATACTGTAGTATGTAAGCCCATAGTATATTAGAGATTTAAAGGTATAATATGTCTGAGTGTATGTACTTATCGATGAAGCATAGGTTTACATTAGGTATTTTAAAAGTACATAACATGACTTAACTACCTCTGCAAACACTGACGTTTTTTCGAGAACAAGGACTCCAGTCACTTCTTCATCTCTTTTAGTATTGTGTACTTATGTATACATACTCATAGGGATAGGGACCTTGTTATGCTATGATGGCACACCTTATTCCTCGGACTTGGACAGGTCTGGGCTTCGTCTTCAATGGGCCGAAATGACTCCTTGAAACTAAAAAGCCTTATAGATTCGTCTACTGTTTTAGACGTAAAAATTTTTATTTTTATAATATATAGTTTATTATATATGGATTTTTATATAGATATACTTATATTTAATACATTTCAATCCATGAAGGTATGCATACCGATCCTATATATATATTATGATCCTATATAGCTATATATAGCGTCATATGTAACAGTCTATTGTTTACATATTAACAAGCACATATGCTTAAGCATTGTATATCTGTAATAGTATCTGTAGTTGTATAATTATTGTAGTGCATATTTTGTATATACGAGTACATGGCACATATGTACATACATAAGAACAGTTAACTCTTTGTGTTGAAAAAGCACAAGGAATACTTTGCCCGCCTTAATGTATACTTTTGGAAAAGTTGTCTCGGACCCTGTCTCTGTCTTTGGCTGCGGAAGGAGGAGATTTTTCAGGAGCAGTTATTAGTACTGGTCGCGGAAATCCGATTCCAACGATTTGAGCCTCTCTCTCCCTTCTGGGCTGGTCAACAAGTGTAAATTTCTTGGGGTATTTTACGCCTAAGTTGCATTTTTCTTGGGAAACTGCTCGTTCTTTTAGCAGATGATCAGCTGGCGCATATCACAGTATTATACACAAAATGTACGTATAAATACCTAATATGTATGTATCTATGGAAAGTGTTTAAACATGGTTTAAAACTATGTGTAATACGCTGTATCCTTAATTTCCTATACATATTTTGGTACTAAAAGTCTGTATTTGTGGACGCCGCTCTTTTTTTGTGTGGATTTTTGAAGTAGCAATTGTACATGCACAAATAATGGATATACGTAAACATTGCTGTAACTATCATATACACAGTATGTTCATTCTCCTGGTGTGGCAGTGGCATGTAATATGAAGGGCTTTTTTGTTTGAAGAAATCTGGAAGCCATAACGATAACTCATTTGCGTGTGTACCTTTAATTAGTCCATGTTTTCCCAGAATTGTATAATTGATGACTTGGTTGACAGTTGTGAGCTTTATTATTCACACTGTTTCTCTCTAAAGGATCCGTCCGTCCGTACGCCGTTCTAGAATTTCCTCGTGGCACGAAGTTACATAATATGTACATGGGTGAAGTGTATTCTGAAATCTGAAATCATTCCAGCTTGAATCTGTTCTCATAATGTAGAGAGCTTACAGAACAAATATTTTCTCATCAGCCTTAAAGTTCTAATTCTTGATTTTGAAACATTTAAGCTTTTATGCATTTATATAAAACACAGTCATAATTATTTTTTATTCTCTCATTCCTTTAAATATTCCCATGTCATGAATATGCGCAATCTTTAAAATGCAGTTATACATACTTCTCTCGGTACATTTTAATTTCTTATGTAATCCCATTACCTGCGTTTAATTGATGTGACATTCGTATTCAAAAAATATTATTTCGTTTTTGCTATATGTTCAAACGCAATATGTTTTCAACATATCGTAATGTATTTATTTATTGTGCGTCCAGTAATGTTCCATTTGGATTTTGCCGTAAACTTATGCAGGAATGCTCCTTAAGATTCTATTTATCATCGGGGCTTAAGTACTCCGCCGAGAGCGAAGACTGTGAAAATGGCAAGGGAATTCAATTCATAAATCTATAATTACCAAAATCCATTTATCCACTTTAAGTCGTCATGCCGACATTTCTTCTCCTTACCTATACTTATACAATACCTCTAAGTATTTATTACATTAAAGAACATTAGAGAAAAGCTTAATAGGAAAGGGGTCTTGACAGCATAAAAAGAGAATGCGATCGTCTGAATCGGAAAGAGATTAAAGGTATTTTGTCCATAGGATATGTTGGTATCTACTTATAAGTACATACATACATATTTAATGCTGTCATACACATATTATATACTAATGAACAGCTATATGTGATATGTGAAAGTGAGTGACTTAAGAATCTCAACCTGCGACCCGACACCGCACTAAAGTCATTTTCGGGTGAGGGAGACTAGTACAATAAACAACCTGCGATAATAGTCATCATGTCGTATATTGTAAATACATAAATACAACCTCTTTTATACATGGTTATTATATGTTTCCTTAACCATTATTCTCGCTTTGACATTTGTAAGCTTTTTATGTGTTTTTCTGTTGTTCGTCCATATAACTTTGGGATTCACTTCGCCATATATTAGAATTCAATCCGCCATTCATTTGGATTCACTTTACCATACTTTTGAAATGACTATACCATACATTTGGAATCACTCCGCCATACATTAGGATTCAATCCGCCATACATTTGGATTGAAAACCCTTTGAATTAATTACTGCCAAGTAATCCGGAAATATAGATTTTTTTAAAACATTTTTTGCTTTCTTTTTGTACATCACATATCACAATAATATAAATTCATATAGAAACACCTACTGATTACAATGGCTCAAACCCTCTTCTGGATTTTTAAGCCCAAATGATATAAATGCCATTATTGTATTTCATTATTATCTGAGACCTCTCGTGTATCAGAATTAAAGAGGTTTGATTCCCGTATAAAGAAAGGGAAGGCATTTATAATATGTTGAATTTTAAAAAAATATTTGCCAAGTCACGATATTTTTTACATTACTTCTTCCTCTTCTTCTACGATATAGTAGGCCAGATATTCCAAGTTATAGCGGCAGTGGTAAAAAATTAGTAAAAAGTTTGGAAGGAATGTTATAAAAAAGTGGGAAAGGGATAATATGATAACCGACTGCCTAAAAATATGATGGACGTGTATTTTTCTGCAAAATGATGATTCATGCTGGTGGAACCCGTAATTTGACCCAAAGAGCTGCTGCTATCATTTCAGTCCTAAAAAATGATCAATAAAAGAAGTTCAATGTTAAAGAAAGGCGTTGCGTTGCTGTGATTCATTGAAAATAAGTCTAGATGATCAAGTTTCGGTTTTTAATTTTTTTTAAAACTTTCAGTATGTGACTGCTTCCTGTGTCTATATATGCTTACATACATATGCAGTGCTGTATATAAATGGAATGGTATACAAGTGGTAGATATAAAGTATATATGTATGTATGTATCTTATATAATATCCTATATGGTGACATCCCATTTTTCCCCAGCAGCGAGGACAACAAGCGCAAAGTAGGGAAAGGGCTGTAAAATCTGCCAATAAAAGTCAAAGTCATGATCACTTTGATGATTTGGGTGTTGTTGTTGTTAGCGAAGTGAATGAGGAACCGTAACCTGTTCTAGTATGTTGGAGCACCATAGAAAATATAAGTAGCATTTTTTCCTGCTTACACACAGTAGTATTGTAATTCGTTGAGATGTGACCAAATAAAAAACATGGGTGAAGCATATTACACTATACTTATTTATTTACTATGGAAAGGGATCCTTATTAAATACAATGGAAAAAGCAAGTGCGTCCTCCGTGAAATCACTTATTTGATTTTTTCTTAATACTTGAAATTAAATCCGAAGCCTTTGGGTCCTGACAGGAATGAAATCACACGTATTACTATTACATATACAATAATAAGCTTTCTATTTATATATTGTGTAACCATCTCTAATGGTTAAATTTCATTGGAGATGCTTCTCCTTAGAGTTAAGAGTGTATGGTAACAATAACAACAACAATTCAGAACACATTGATCAATATTCTTTTGACGCTCATCGGAGAGCTAAACCTCTCATCTTTTATTCCATTTCCTATCACTTATTATTATTATTGTGTATTGTTATTATTATCCTTAAACGTCGGAGGTAACGACTTTTATATTTTTAGCTATTAAATACAAAAAAATTGTCAGCCTTAGGTGCAAACATTAACTAAGAGGCAAATATAACTATCTACACAGTTGCTAAAAAGCCATGAGAATTACTACGGCACTACAAGATATTTCACAAATATTTGAATGCAAAACTGACTATGTCGTTTGAAAGCAGGGTTGATTTGTTTACATTATGGCCATGAGTATAGCGCATTTATACGGTAAGCAAATTCCGACTGCTGTTGGAAAACTACTGCTAATCGTAAGTAAATCGTAAGTCTTTCATGTTGAAATAGGGGAAAATATTCTGGTTTCTACCACTTACTATGTGTATGTATTTGCACATGCTAAATAAACGGAATAGTCACCTTTGCATTACAAACTTTAAAAATAATATTCGGGTGCTGTAGTCATTCTTATTGCATTTTTTGCTCTTACTGTGTAGATAGTTATATTTGATCTCCAATGACAATATATAAAATTCATATATGGAATTGTTTGGAGGAGCATTTTTATAAAGCCAACAGCCTTATATAAATGAATTACATGCATATAAATATTTTTTTGAGCATTTAATAAAAACGCATACACAAGAAGTTCAAGAATTTCGTTGGGTAAAACGCATAGGTTGACACATTCAACTCGCACGTTGAAGGGTCGTGAAAAAAATCCAGGAGCAGCACAAAAATGGAAGAGCTTCGTCTCATGATGTTAAATGTGAACAATCGGAAGGGTTACTCTTGTTTCCATTGTTAACCCGCACGTCCACCCGATTGTCATACCTTGTGTCTGTTTACGGAGGAAAGGCTTGGGCGAGGTCCTGGATTTCTATTAAAGGCGTGCCGATAAGTCTCTGGCTGTTTAACAAGTTCCTTGTCTGTGTACTTGCTTCTCTTTCTCTCTCTCTCTCCGTCTCTTGTACACATGCTTTAACGTCATTTAATGAAAAGTTCCTGTGGAAATAATAATGAATGGTCCTTATATGAAGTAACTATATATAAGAATGTTTTACTATAGATACATATAGGGAGGCTTACCGTGTGACAAGAAGATGCGAACAGTTAAAATACACAAGATGATATGTACTGAATACACAATATCCTGCTGGTCTTGTTGCTGTTAAGGATGGACGAGCACCTATTATATCCAGTTATTATTGACTTTTGGGGTGATTTATGTTCAAAATGATTTTTACTGTCAGTGGCTTTAACGTAAAAATTCTTTTAGCTGAAGACTTACGATTAGTCGTACTTGTATTTACATACGTGGGCACAGTCTTTTGCTGTTTTTGGGAAGACTTACAAATTTGTGAAGTCAAAGGTTTGCCGTGAATCTTAAAATGTGTGTCAGAGGAGATGAAAGCTTGTAAATCCTTTAATCTTTTTTGAATAATTAGTTTGTTTTTCATTTCTTTCGGGATAATTGTGTTGGTTTAGAATTGAAGGTTTGTCTACTTTTTTTTCTTTTCAAATATCCCACTTATTGCCTTAAGAAAGTGAAATGTTTTTCCATGCAGTTTGGAATTTCGACAGTAAAGTTGGATAAAATTTACGAAAATTCACATTAATTCCTTGAAAATACCGAAGAAAATTAAAATCAATGGAAAATGATCAGAAATTATGTTAAACGGAAAATATAATAGAATTTTTAATATACATATAAAAATAAAAATGTAAATCCATATTTTAAGTATACGTCCAAGTGTGTTTAAGTGTACGTGCAAAAGGAGCTATACCTTTGACATATAAGGAGATGAGCTTAGGTATAACAGGAATTACATAAGAAAAATGAACATAATAAAATAGAAGTTCTATTTTGAAAAAGAAGAAGAAGAAAAGTAAGTACGGTCATTAAATGCTGAGGAGCGTGGTCAGGTTGAATGGGGAGGATGGAGATACAATTTATAATAATATTCAAGCCAGTTCCTCAAGTTGCAGGGTTCGTGGTCATGTTCATGTTTAGCCGACTTCGTGGCTCTTTTCTTCCCAATGTCCTGTCTGTCCGTCCATTTTGCAATATTTTATCAGCCTTACAATGCCAAGGAGCACGAACGACTTAACTTTCAAAGCATTAGTATAACAATTGTATATTATAGTTTCTCTCATTTTTTTCTCTCTCCCTCTCTCTCTCTCTCACTCTGTCGACTTCTCTCTTCCCTTTGTGAATGCTGTAGGTTCGTCGGTGAATAGACGTTGACTTTGGGATGATGGAACAACAAACAAGCTTGGTCGTCGTCTCTCACTCACACTGTTGTTGGCCCCGGAGAGTTTGTGTTATGAATTTAGAAGTGAGTCTCAAAGGTCTGGTGAGAAGTGAAAGAATTTAGGAAAAGTCACGTCCAAGACGAATTAAGATGAGCACACTACATTCAACGTGAGAACGTGGGATACTCGAATTTTTACTGCGTTTAATCATCTACAAATTCAATACCTGCAGACTTTTATGCCAAGATTTGTCATTGGAGTTCTTGCGGCTGGGCTACTTTGCAGACTCCAGCAGATGCGTGAAATTTGCCATAAATCCTGTAAATTTTTTTATGGCGGAATTTTTTAAACAATTTAATTAAATTATTATTTACTTTTATTGTTTATTTTATTTATTATTTATTTTTATTGATTTTTTTATTTATTTTTATTGATTTTTTTATTTATTATTTATTTTTATTGATTATTTTATTTATTATTTATTTTTATTGATTTTTTTATTTATTATTTATTTTTATTGCGTATTTATTTATTATTTATTTTATTTATTTATTATTTATTATATTTATTTATTTATTATTTATTTATTTAATTTGTAGTGTTTAATTATTTTAGTTTGTTTATTAAATACATGAAAAACATGAATTTAAGGGTGTTAGGAAGCTGGGATGTTTTGAGAAGTTCCCATTGCATTTCAGGATTGTACAAAGCGTTATTCCCGTATTAAAAGTAGCATAATCGAAGTGCTTTGATGTGCCGGACGTGAGGACGAACGTGTGGGGAACAATGAAGGAGTTCACTGCGAGATAAATAAATGTTTGACCACAGATCATGCAAGTGCCCATGAGTGAGGGCGGGTGGAGAAGTCTGTCAGGATGAGTTCTATATGACAATGAGCAATCATCCATCAACCTCCCATTCTCTACTGTAAAATTGTCTGCACGTTTTCCACATTCTGCTTTCATTTTCAACGGCTTTCCCAAAATATATTTTGTTGGTAGTAATAATAATAACAATAATAATATTTTCCTCGAGTATCCCTGCTTTGATTATAATAATAAAAGCTGCATGTTTTGGTGCTTGTCATAAAGCTATAAGTTTATGTACTTACATTTACTATATGGACCATTTTATTTTTTTACTCAAACTGGTATAGGTATGTACAATGTATAGGTATACAAGTTTAAACGTTTAGTCCTTGCGAGGTTGGCATTTAAAAGTGGGTTGTGAGTTTTGATTTATTGACTTGTGGGGTTTATTACACAAAATATATTGCGTTGCTAAGTGCACGCAGTTTCAGTATTTTCGTGCATGGAGACAAGATTTCGTTACGTTTATAACTATTTTTTTAATTCATTAATAAATTTATAATTAATATTTTATTTATTTATAATAAATATTTTATTTATTTATAATTAATATTTTATTTATTTATTATTAATATTTTATTTATTTATTATTAATATTTTATTTATTTATTATTAATATTTTATTTATTTATTATTTACTTATTCTATTATTTCTCTAACACATAATTATTACTGATTTTAATTAAAAATTATTATTTATGGCGACAAAAATACTAAAAATAATTAAATCCCTACTTTAGATGCATTTAGCAACGCCACCATAAAATATTCGTTATGCATAAATCAATGATTTAATATCTAGAGCGATGAAAACTCACTGTATATAGAGATCCAGTTTGAATTTTATTCATAAATAGTGTTTACACATTAAATTACAAAGTGTCCACGCTGTATAAAATGCATACTTACAACTCGGCTCATCGCGACTTTCTGCATTTATTGAAGTATGCTGATATTGTGTTAATGGTTCAAGGTTGCATTCTTAAAGACTTTTTAATATTGAAAGAAATAAAACCAAGCACAGGGATCGTTTTCATATGTCTAAACTAAATTTTATCTATATTTTATACATATGATTTATAATACATTTATGCAGTTGTCAGGCATACACATATGCATATCATATGACTTTACATTCGGGGCCTCGCATTAATATAAACAATTTTAATATCAAATTAATTGTCGCAAAAATATATAAGTGCCGCAAGGTTATCTGTATTCGAGAATTGTAACAACATTTTAGCAGAGATCAATATAATTTTGTCACACAAATTGAAAAAACTAATATTTATTATTGCACATATATTTACTAGAACTTGGAACAACAATTCTGTTACTATTTCACTGTAATTTCACACAAAAATTGAGTGTTCAGACACGTTTTGACTAATTATGGTAGAAATAAAAATAATATTTGACTGCTGTCTATCCTGGAAAAATTTGCATTATTGAAAATTGCCCCCGTAGCATTTTACAGCATAAAGATAATATCGTAAAAAATAAATTAATAAATAAACTTCTATTGTACGTACTTATTAGATATATTTTACAATTAAAAAAAATCAAAGGAAATCTCTTCCCGACTTGTCTAATCACGAACAAGAAAAGCAACTTGATCAGGATCAGTTCCCCTAATGTGCATTACCTATATGCATAATTATATACATAATTGTATACGATTGTTATTCACATACTTTACTTGCATACTAATATGTATAAACAAAACAAGTGTGCACAAGGAAAATTGTTATTCGGCCAATAAAATCCCTCGAAAATAAAGTAACCCCATAGAGATCAATTGTGCTGTGCCGTGAGCACGATCCTCATTGCACCCAAGAAGCTAAAACTATAAAAACCAAACATATAATTACCCGATCACTCGTATTATTACTTGTTAATAGTAATTGTTTCGTAAAGGTATTGTTGATTCAAATCCAACCCGACGTATGTAATTGAAATATGGTGCTGGCAAACATGCTTATATAGTGTTAAATCAACAACAAGTGTTTAGCAATGTATATAAACATATGCATATTTAATTTTTTAAGGAATTAGAGTATACATATAGTTAATTTGATATAATGCAATATTAATAAATATGTATATACTACCATACAAAACCCTTGCAAACAAGTTGAAAGAATTTATCTTTTAAAAAATTGTAGATATAGATTTAGTATATGTACATATACATAATCAACGACGACGAGAATTACTTGGCATGGTTCGGGTTCGTGGGTTATCAGCGCACAAAAAATAAAATGAAGGAAAACGTCTGGGTGAAACCTATAAATTAGCCTGACAGTCCGTCACTTCCACAAAAGCTATTAAATGGCAGCAGGTAATCTTGGCACTGAATCAGTGTTGACTTTTGATGAAGGGGAAAAGTGCAAATTATTTTTCATGAACATGTTATTCATGTTAACGTGTATGTACGTACATCGTTTATAAGCACTACAACAAACGGCTTCGCAGCAAAATCAGAATATAGCAAGATCGAATCTCGGCAAATATCAGCATCAAATGGGAGTCAAGCAAGGTATCTCACGCCCGGTTTTCATAAGTAGGATTGGGAATTTGCGGAAATTGCGAAATAATAAAACTGCTGGTTAAAGAGTGCCTGAGTAAATGCGATAATCTCCATAACATACGTTTATTAAGAAACTGGAAAAATATTTTTCGAAATGCAAAAAAATTGTAGAATATAAAAAAAATTCCAAATAAATTAATTGCTGCAAAATAAGGAGAAAATTTGAAATAAATTATTTATTGCAAAATGAGGAGAAAATTGAAAATAAATTAATTATTACAAAATGAGGAGAACATTCAAAATAAAATTAATATCTCTAGGTATAATCTTTTTTTTAAAGGAAAACAATAATATTCTCCGAAAATTTAAAGAATCTGTCATCATTCGAGAAACAAAATCCCGAAATATGAATGCCGAAGACGGCAAAAGGATTAATTCACTATGGCTTCCTGCTATTCCAAAACTAAATATAATTTAGAATTTATTTTGGAATTTAGCAATATACGACAATCTTAAAGTTAATTCAAATTTTCTCAATTTTGTTATTAAAATTCATTATTGTGACTGCGCTGAAGAAGGAAACAAACTGTTTCTGAAACGTCCGCAATAACAAAAAACTATCTTCCACGTAACCGTTTAAAAATGCATGTATTATCCATATACCGTGGTTGGATGAGATTAAAAACATACTTAACATCTCTAATTATTAGAGATATTAAATTTATTTTGAGTGCTAAGTTTTTCCAATTTTTAGAAAAACTTAGCAAAATTGGCTACTTTTAACAAATACACAATAGTTCAAGAGTATATAAATTAGAATACAAAATTTGTCAAGTAAAAAATATTTTTATAAATTTTTGTAGAAAAATCGTGAAGAATTCCCAGCCCTATATCTAATGTTGCATATCCACACTACTTGCACACCTTGCAATAATAATTACTTCATATTGTTCACAAGTTTTATTGCCGTTTAAATTTGCATAAACATCTCGTTTCATTCTATTGAACCATGTAACATCTTTAGACTCTGATAGTTATGACTTTCTTAATACAACATACAAAGTTTTCCAGCAGCAACTACGACGACGAAAACATCAACAGGTAGCTCCAGCAACAAGTCCACAATCCACAAATACTTTATGCTCAACTAAAAATATATTTCCTTAAAAACTGCTCCAACCCACACATATATGTACATACTGTACATGACTATGTATATTTTTGCACGTAGACATTAAAGACACTGAAGGGAGACGAGTAATAAATTACGGACGAGTGGTATACGAGTGCTCGTAGAATATAAACAAAGGAATTAGCTGTATGCTGAAATATCATGATTAATTGCAAAACAATGTCTAAACTACCTTTTGGAATTCTAAATTTTTTTTGTAGAATCGTTTTACAGTGGCAACTCTTAATTTCTCTCTCTTCCATCCAAAAATTGATACTTTAAGATTCTTCACCGACGAAATACTGTAAATAAATACATCAGTGGCGAAAAACAATTAAAGAAACACATATTAGCGATATCTAAATCGATATCTAAATATGCTAAATCGAGATGCCGAATTTTTACTTGTAGCAATATCATCACCAGCGTAGTCTCAATAAATGTGAGGTTGCTTAACATAATTAATTTTATGGACTATGGACTTACGGGTGAAAAGTCGTGACGTGACACTGTAACCATATAACTCAAAAAAAGTATAGATTTTACACATGCAGTAAGGATTATATTGCTAAGAACATCAAAGCCTATATGATGATTCTAAAAAATTTGCATTTAGCAACGCGTCAAAAGCAGTTGACAAACACTTTTTACCTGCATTTATATATCTATGTAATTTACATAACATTTAACATGTTTGAATTCGTGTGGAGATATTAATTTTTGTACATTTTGCAGGTCGCACGCTCGCACGTTTAGTGTCGTGTGCACATATATTTTCGACAACTTTTACAGTATCTACTATTAGTTTACTCAAAGAATCTAAAGGTCACTGAAGTTTATTGTAGATTGTCAATTGTTGTACCCAGTGGACGATATCGCATAGCTTACAATAAGAGCTCGTGAGGCGTCATGTCAATCGGCGTCAGAGGCCTGCTGGGAGAAGCGTGTGGTTCCGATTAGAGAATTTTCCATTGAAAAATCCCATGTTGCACTTGAATTTCGGATGGTTAAAAAAAATAACTACAGTAGACACGTAAGTCAACTGATATTAATGTAATAATATTGTTATATTTGGCTGCTTTCTGTAATTACCACATTACTCACATATTAGCTAAACAGACATTTTTAGATCATTACACCCTGACAATTTTAACGATCAGCTTAAACTTGAACAGAATTGTGCATTAAACTTAAACAGATGAAAACTTTTCATATACGGTTGATGATTCCGAAATTTTTAAAATCTATGAACGCTTTAAATTTACTAGAATACCATCATATGCATTTGCATTATAAATATATCTACATAGTAAGTATATGTATATGACATTATAATGCCAAAGCAGTATCAGCATCCAAGAGCAGACACAATAATCCTTCAACTTAGGTCAGTCATCAGTTTGAATTTAATCGTCGGAGAGCCAATAGACCTCTAAATCATACCCAACACTTGGCTGTCCCGTTTAAATAGCATTAAATCAAAGGGCAAATGGGAGCAGGAATCGTTAACACGTCGGGAGTCGGGACTTGTGGATGTCACTCTAGCAGAAGTGGAATTAAGCGATTAATCACGATTTGCACATTGATGTCTCGCAAAAGGTGCTTTGTAAACGAATACGTTATCATCCCTCGTAACTAATAAATGTACTGAGGAGTTTAATAACAGATATAGCAGGATGCGTTGTCGTAACAAAACACTTGAGATTTACAATCTACTATGCTATACTATATTGATGAACTATGATGATTCAATCTCCATGCCTATTTTAAACTCCACAAACATTGTGTCAACATGGACCTTATCAGTTTTATAGATAACTATAATAATAATCATATAGTCGTAATTATTATACTTACGCAGGGATTATAATATGTACAAATGATTGTTGGTATTTAGCCAGCGCAATTTATTGTGGAGAGCATGCTGATCCCATTAAATTCCAAGGGATTAACATTTTTCGCCCTTATTACTACTTAGTACATAAATAGACATTCCATCATCTATATTTTGTTCTTTAAGAACTGTTACTGCGATTTTCAAATACTGTAAATTTTGTAGGTAATTGAAAAATATGTATGCTCGCATGTATGAAATGCAATTTCAATTATAACTTCCATAAATCTTCCCAAACAACAAACAATGTTTTTATTATTAGTCTTGTCAACACTTTTACTATTTCTTAACCAAAAACCATAAAAACGGTTCCATTCCAGGAAGCCAAAGCAAATTAACGCAGCTGGCATATGCAGCATGAAAAATTTTTAAACTTGACATTCCACAAGTTATAAAAAGCTTTAACCCAGCGACCCAAACTCAATAAATAATTTTCTGCGAAAAATTCGAATTTTGTTTACAAACATTTATTATTGATCTTCAGAATTCTTTTGAGAAAAAGGTTACACAAGCGTTGAAGTTCAACTTATTTATGTATTTTGAAAACGTGTAATACATAATAAATAATTTTGAGCGTAAAAAATAATACACAGAAAAATAATAAACCGAAAAATAATAAACTCATCAGGCTATTCTTTAACACAACATAATATCGATATGAATCTAAAAAGGATTTGTACGGAGGTGTGAAGTGTTGGACAACAAGGTAAGAAACATCTTTTTCCCAGTTTTTCCCTTAAATATTTTTGAACAAGTAAGTTTCGAAATTGTTGGAACTGTATAAACATATAGTATAAGTATTCTTATGGCAAATTAGGTAAAGAACGCAAGAGGATAAAAGAAAAGAAATCAACAAAAAACGTTATGACAGCAAGAAGGAAATACGATGTATAAACTCTTGAACCTTCAGGGTCGTCGCAGTCAGTGTGTACTAATTATGGAGTAGGAAAATAAGGCATTTTATTGCTTTAACAAGAAAACGAAAAGGGAGAAGCAAGCTTTACTGGACCTTCCACACACTTAAAAGTATCAATCCTTGTACAGAGCTCTGTATCTACAAGTACAGACGTGTGGAATCCACAATGCGATGGGCAGGATCACTTTTAATGCTTGACCCCCTGGAGTTGACCAGTGAGCTTGTACTAAAATACAGGTTCTTCCAAAACCTTCTTTTTTCTGGATTTTTCAGTACTAAAATGTCCAAAAATCCTCTCGGTTTCCTCTTCCCCACAGTAAATAATAATAAATGAGCGGGTTTTGACTAGTTTCAAGCAGTGAATTGTAAATGTACAAAGTATATGAACCTACGAGCATTGTTATGAGTATGAACATTTTGTAATGTACAGTATTTCGAATATTTTATGTGTACTTAAAATAGAAATTTTTTACTTAAAAAATTCTGTTTTACAGTTGTTTTTGTTACAATTTTATGTTCAACAACACCAGCCTTTGCTTTTGATGTTGTTGCGTTGCTAAATTGTTGGATTCCTTGTCATCACTGAAGATTTTGAAGATCAACAATGCCTGAATAATGTGAAGATCATGTATATATTGAACGTTCTAAAGATCCAGAATACTTGGATTCTGTGAAAATCTAGTATGCTTGAACTTTGTGAAGATCCAAAAACCTAGCTGTTGTCCAGTGAAGACCAAGAAAAACGAAAATTAGTGAGAGTCATGAAAGCTTGAAGATAAAGTGAAGATGAGGAAAATAAAATCCAAGCATTTAGCACCGCTTGCCCATAAGCAGGGAAGATCGTCGGTCAGAGAGAGACACGACAGGACAAAAACGGTCAGTGAGGATGAGAAGCGTGTGAGTCGTGCGTTCTGAAGTGAAGAAAGCGGAAAGCCTAAAGTGTAAGGCGGTCCAAATTAAGGTCTTCGAGCTACATAAATTTCTTAGTTAGCTACTCTGTCATGCTCATGGTTTTCTGTACGGATAAATACCTTAAGACCGTACTCCGTCCCTAGTCCTTATACCATGAGCTCAGCATTTTATGGTTGTTGCATATATACTTCGGAGCTTTTAAGCTCTAACCCAATAATAGGAAAGTGAAATATTGCACTGTACGGATCTTAGTACTATACAGCCTTTATTTTAACCTGCTCTTACGGCTTAAGCTCCGATCTATTTACTTGTATCAGGGATATTTCTAGTATTTATATATAATGTGTATATTTGTTTTGTATGTATATGTATAGGCTATGGTGCAACTTCCATATAAAGGTAGTAAGGCTATACAACGTATAGTGTAGTATACCAAGGAATCTTTTTGTTCCAAAGGTTTTCCACATGACAGATGGATCCATGTGATGAGATGGGATCAACTGATAGCGTATCTTTCACAGGCATTAAGATAAACTCTCGATAACGACATCAATTCTCATGTCTTCAATGCCCTTCTTGGCCCTTCCTGACCATACGACAGCCACCCTCAAGCTCAAGAGGAGGTGATGATGGAGGCACTTTACGGTCAAAATTCAAGATCCTCTTGAAAATTGCCAGCCCAACTGTAATGCTTTACTGCGGGATTTGAAATATTGCTGGTATACTTGCTAGCTATAAACAAGCATTAGGATTTGCAGGTGAAGATTACTTCAAGCTTTGCTGAATTTAATATAAAGAAGTTTCTAGCTTAATTCAGCTATTTCTCTATTAATCCAGCAAAGCTTGAAGTAACTCTTGTCGACCAATTTCCAATTTTTATAATTTACAAAAATCATTTATTGCTGATCTATACTTGATGTATTCTATGTTGAATGTTGTATTTTAGTTTTTAGTAGAGCGTCATCAGAGGCGAAAATACAAGACGCAAAATCAAACTGCAAGCTCCACTGACGTTTCGGTCTAGACAGCCCCGCGACTTTCTTTCTCTGCGTTTTCCTCATTGACGCCCACTGAACCAAGAACCTAAACAAGCGAAGCCAAAGGAGATGAATATAATATGCTGCCGTGTAGTCCTTGAGGATAGAGAATACACCACATGTGGACACTCTTGTCTTGCTCTATGCTTAAATAATGTGCACACTGTTCTTCCTCTCTGGACCTTTGCATCTCTCCTATAGTGTTTGTGTGTGTAGTACACGCCCTACCGGATGACAACAATGAGGAAGAAGTGCGATAAAATCAAGTAAAGTGATACAATCTACGGGGGACAAAGGCCCGAGAGAGAGAGAGAGAGATTCTTGTCTCCTAAGACAGATCTTTGATTTACTTATCTGATCTTATGGCTATTCCTCCTGCTCCATACACTATATTATTCCTCTTTTCTTTATACTTATTGTAGATATTAGGGCAAGCCATGCCCTATCCTAACCCTGCTCTCTTTTTTCGAGATGCCCTGTCAATTTTACACTTTGGTATTACTATTCCCCTACTTTATTTACTTTGTGCTCACTTCACAGCTGCCTCCTGCTCTCACATATCTTCACATCGCCAATCCTATGGGACATATCTGTCTGATGGGTCATGATATAGCCGTTGGTACACAAGGGATTTACCAGATTAGATGCACACAGATAGACGGAAGTTACTTTTGATAAGATTTGTCTTTTTGCTGTAATAACATTGGATTAGCGATAAGATTTCTTAATTAAATTACTAGAGGATTTTCTGATAAGAGATTTGATCAAAATCTAAATTAAATAATTCTGATAAGACCTGAACATTGAGTTAAACCAAAGTTGACAATTTTTGAATTTTCCAACTAAAACTGGGTCAAAATTTGGAAAATGGTATATTTGATCCAAAATCTGCTCTTATGATTATTTCAGAAGCTTTCGATTGACGTATTGTACGTCCTTCTACGTCTAGTGTTTCAGATTTTGGAAAAACTTAGTATGTTTTCTATAGGAGATTGATAGAAATGAAGAAGCTGAAAATTATACATATTTTATTCTTTGTAAAATTCGATGATTAACAAAACTACGAATGCTTATTTTTACATATTTTCAGTATCCTATTTCCGTGGAAGTTGCTGAAAATATCTAAAAATTATTTGAGCGCAAGGTTGGGAAGCCTTCCGAGATACTTGAGATGAGTTCAGGGCGGATGAACTAAGCTTGTATGCGGGCTAAAGCTCCAAATCCATCATCAGTCCAGTGTCCCAACGGCATAAATAATATTATTAGTCGAAAGTGTATGAAGAGAACATAATACCATGTTGTTGTCCTTTAACCCTAATCAGCCGTCAAATCTTAATCTGCTGGGTGAAAATTTAATAATATACTTGCTGATCGTTGGTCCACAACTCGACATATTGTAACTACCTATATAACATATATTTACATACAATGAGTATATATACAATGAGTATACAATGCATATAAGTACATACATAAGTATCTATGTACATGAATTAATGTGAGAGCGCAGATGTTTCCCTGTTTATTTATTAGTTCACCAACGCGTGTCCCGTCCTCTTATATTCTTTTTCTTGATCCTGAGCAAAGATACAGATTTTTATCTTTTTCTCTTATAAGGACCAAAACCAAAAGCTGCGTAAAAGTAAAAAGAATTCAGAGCATGATAAAGATACACATTTCTAATATATAACTATATGCATTTTTCAAGCATAGCTATGAACACATTTGTCTACTATGTAGTATAATGTATGTATACATATGCTATACTGTGTAAAGGCATTGCACTCGAACAACCGCGAAGAAGACGACCAATAATATAAGAAATGAGAGCCCATGGAGGATTCAAGGTGTGTGCAAGATCCGATGTGAGATGGAACTTGCTGATTAGACAATAATAATAAGAGCTGGGGACTCATTCATTGATGAAACTTCATTGCCAAGGACCAGCGGAGATTTAGAGATAATCTGGAGCGCATGAATGGATACCGCAGTACGAAGAGGATATCTAAAGATCTTGGCATGCATATATTGATATGGCTGATATGTAAAGATATTTTAGCCAAAAAGAAAAAAACACGGTATATCAGACTAGGTATATCGCATATATAATGGAAACCAGATTTTGAAATTTAAGTTGTAAAGCTGTTAAAAATCTATTAGCTTCAACATACCAAAAAGAAACAAGCAAATGACATTACGGTGGATCACCGCCAGCCGAAAAATCAAGTTTACTACAAGATTCTCCCCCTGATGCGATTCCATCTTGGAAAGTTTGCATCAACACGAAGGGATTTGTTACCAAAAATCATGGAATAAGCACTGCTGATGAGCTGATAAATTACTGCTGATGAACTGATAAATAATGTGGTGACTTTGAAACTTGCACGGGGAGGGAAGCTTTATATGTTTATAGTGTCTATATCTCTATATTAGTAGGGTTAAACCTCACTATATATCTGTTAACTGTGTGTATCTTACACATAGGAATATCGACATTAAAAAGGTACAAATATATGTATGTAAACATGCTGGACACTTGGCGTCGTCAAAACAGAGATAGCACCTTGTTTGAATATTGTTTGCACATAATTACAGCCAAGTTGGGGGTTGTTTAAACAGCAGCAGAGCCCAGTCCCTTTTGCCTTTCAACATCTACTAATTTACAGAATGTTTTGCTGCTGTGGAGAAGATGAACTCATGGTTATATTGGCTGTCGGATTACCGAGTTGATCTTGATGTTCTTATCTCTTACGATTAGTTTGCTTCCATGCATATCACTTACTCCTGATTTATCCCATTTTGCATGTAAATATACATATTGATATTCCCACGGCTCTATTGTAAATGTTCCCTCAGACAGCGAGATTTCATTGATAATTATTTGTTGTAAAATATCTTCGAATTCTATGGTTAGGTACTTAAAGTAACATCTAGATCATATTATTTTATGTAATTACATATATCTCATCATATTTCAGATACCTAATATTTGCAAAAAAAATTATTTTTTTTAAATCAATATAAACAAGCACAAAATATTTGCAAAATCAAAATAAATACGAATTAAGTTTTAAATAAATACAAAATAAATTCAACATAAATTCAAAATAAATACAAAATAAATAATTTAAAATAAACACAAAATATATAATTCAAAATAAATACATAATATATTTAAAACAAAAATTTATAATGTGAAATAGGGTTAAATGTTTGTCTTGAGAGGAATGTTATGTGAATTTTGTGCTTCAAGCATGCGTACATGTGTCTTTAAGCATTGTTGTACATATATTTTGAACCTGTATTATTTAATTAAATAAAATAGGATTGACAGCAACCACAATCCTCTTTTCAAATGCAAAATCCTCAGCTCTTTCTTGACTGACATGTCACATGCATGGACAATGGAAGGCTATTATATTTGTATTATGAAACAATCTTTGTACTTTATATACAACATTTGGAACCACAACGTTTAAGAACCTCTGACTCAAATAAATGGCTGAAAAAGGCAGGAATTATTTCAAAGTGGGTGGCTTCCTTATTCAATTTAACCCTGAGAAGAGAACACATATTACAATAAGGTTGACCAAAAATACAAATCTACTTTAACGACAATAACGAATATAAAATATTTTGGTTGTAAATATTTTATTAACCCACTACCTACTCCGCTATGCCTACCACACTCCCATAAACACTGCGTGTGTCATGGGGACGTTTAGAAAATAGAATAAGGGTAAATATGTACTTAAGGACGACAGCCAACAACACAAGTCAAATAATGTATTATGTCTTCTAATGTATGTAAGACGTGGAACCAGCCCCATTTCTTCCTCAACACATGGTTGTTGTAGCCCTTTTCTGAACTCAAGTCACTGTCATTTTGATTTTGACAACATCCACAAGGATACTGGCTTTCTTTCTAAATACAAAACATCTTGTGTATGCATACTTTTTATTTTTATACAAAACTTATTTGTTGTCCATAAGCTTTACATAAAAATTTGTGTTTCTTACATTTTGTTTGCTAAGTCGTAACTTACAAACTTACAACGTTCAATCGTTTTCATATCCTAAGACATTTCTCCTACCAAAGATTCCTGCTGTATTTATGGGCCGCATTAAAACAACTATAGAAATTCGGATTTCGAAACACACAATCGTTTAAGAGTCAAATATAACTATCTCCACAGCTGCTAGAAAGCAATAAGAATCACTAAGGTACTACAAGATATATCACAAATATTCCAATGCAAAACTGACTACATCGTTGCTAATACTTCAATGTTGTAATATGGGAAAATATTCCAGCAGCTCTTACCGCTTACGTGTCTTTGTATATTTTAAATAAACAGGATAATTACTTTTGCATTCCAAACTTTAAAAATAATATTCGGGTGCTGTAGTCATTCTTATTGCATTTTAGCAATAATTGTGGAGATAGTTATATTTGCCTCTTCAACGACTACATTTTGTATGATCAAGATCTACAAAACTTGGAAGTGGCCCGTCAGTTTACACGTTTTACGGCAGGACACGTCCAATATTACTTCATGCATCACCTCTTATTATTGTTGACAACAATGATGTCCAACAATACGAGTCGGTTGCCCAGGGACCCAATCTCCAACAATATAAGAGTCGTATGTATAGGCAGTATAGGTATGTCCAACAATTAGCATATCCGCGACGATATAAATCCAGCATAGGTAGGCATGTCCAACAATTTAGAGTTGACAATGTTGCATAGCGCTGTCAAATCAAGAGGAAAAGGAGAAGTGTCTAGTGGAAAAGCAGTTGCAAACGATTAAAAAAACCATAAGAGCAATTTTACAGAAATAATCGAAATCCTAAAATGCAAATACATCTATGCATGGACGTGGGATGAGTTGGTCAAGTAGGAACAGATGAGATTTAATCGAGATTTAATGACACTTACGACGGAACTGAATTGCCAAGTGTGATTCGGTGTGTTCGAAGGAGTCAAGTCACACATACATGGGCTGAACAAAGAGAATCCATTACGGCTGCTCATTAAAAGGGAATGATGATGAAAATTATCCACGGAATGGGAACCTTGACTGTGAGAATGATCTTATGAATGCTGCCGAACAGGATTTAACCAACAACAATAAGGGTTAACAGCGCAAAAACTGCCTGCAACTTTAAATAAAATATATTATGTGCATTACAATCCATTTCCATACATATTATAACATTATGTATTATATACTTACAATTACATGTGTATGCATGTATAGGCATTGCATTATTGTAACCCACACCTATAGTGTACTCTGCCTATGGTTAAACCGCCGCTTAACTACTAGAAAAATAATTATTTTTTTATCATTCAAAAGTAATACTACTGTACATTATACATTAAATAGTACGTGTATTAACTATTGCACAGCACAACTGTGCGGACTCCAACAACGACAAAACTTTTAAATCACACCAAGACCGAGATTCAAGAGGACCGCTAATTACCATAATTTCTGGGTGATCCAAGGAATGTCAAGGAGTCTCGGTTGTGGAAAATGTAAGTACGGCAAAGGGAAGAGCCTCATTCAAACTACCAAACCAAAACGTTTCAATATACCAAACTATAATCTTATCAGCTGTAAACGAGCTTTATACGTTGATACATTTAATACGTACAGATATATGCATGCATTTGTATATAAAACAATTTACAAAGAAGAAACTGCACACCGTGGAAATGATCAAATAATATATATATATACACTACAAAGTACATAAAGATATAGAATACACATATGTAATTGTATGTGTATACTAGAAGTATATAAAAAACGTTCTTTGTTCATTAAAAAAACTTGTCCGCACATTTGTCCTGCGTCTACTTGAACCCGCACAATAATCATTGAAACCCGATAAAAACAACATCATTATACTTATGTTAGCTTGTCCCATACGTCGTTCTAAATCTTTTCCTCGCATTTCTTTTGTCGTCATCGGCCACTCTCAAGGCATCAAAAGGCATATCCTCCCCGACATAGACCGGCCACTATTATAATATCGCCCAAGCTTTCGGAATTTTCCGGCATTTTGAAGTCCGGCGCAAACATTAAACATTTAGACATATTATGCAATACAATTATACCAAATATATTGTCGTTGAAGAGGCAAATATAACTATCTCCACAGTTGCTGAAATGCAATAAGAATGACTACAGCACCCGAATATTAATTTTAAAGTTTGGAATGCAAAAGTGACTATCCCGTTTATTTACCACTGCAAAGGCACATAAACGGTAGGAAAAACTGCTGGAATATTTTCCCATCTTACAAACATGCAAGACTTATTCGTAGCTTTCCAACAGCAGCAGCGGGATTTTGCTTGCCGTATAAATGCGCTATACTCAAGACAATGTAAACACATTGGCCATGCTTTTAAACGAGATGGTCAGTTTTGTATTGTAATATTTGTGATTATATCTTGTAGTGCCGTAGTAATTCTGGTTGCTTTTTAGAATCAGTGCAGACATAGTTGTATTTGTTTCTTCAAAGCCAACATGTTGTATCACATGCTCTGTTATATAATATATAATGCATATTTAAAGCATGTACAATACATACGAATAGATTTATTAGCTTCCCAAAATTTATTACATTTTTCTCAAAAAGAAAGTCCAAACAAATTATTTAACTTTAGTTCCATTTATTTCCATGGATTTACTTTAAAATTCCTTCCGCTAATGCTGTCGTTACCATGCATTGTGTACCACCAACGTTTATTTCTTGTTGTTGCATACGTACTGATGTACAAATACACATATACATACAAGAAAATGAAGTGTTTCCTATCCTACAATATATTTTGTTTCTTTAAACTCATGATCCTCCTTATGTAAGTACGTTATTTCTTGTTGCGGGTACGAGCTTTTATGTGCATATACCAGTCATCGGACGAGACGATGTAATTTCGAAGGAATAAGAGAAGTCAGTTATGCCAGGAATGTTCACCCTTTATTCAGGACTCAGAAGGAACAGGCAACTCTACCGGTAATTCCTTTGTACAACGTTAAATTAGAAATTAGAATGTATGTGATAACTGATTTTACAATTGCTCACAGGAGCTTTTACTCTTAGTTTATTATTCACGCTGTATCTTGCCCTATTACAAATTACAAACTATCTGTGATAAGAACATTTATGGAATTTTTGATTTTTAAGAAAATTGCGCACAAAATACTGAAAACAAGGAAAAAAATATGTGGAATTTGAAAAGTGAATTTAATTTTTAAATTTAATTTTATAACTTCAGTTTTACTAGATACATACGAAAACAATATAAAAATGAATAAATATATTGCATTTAATAAAGCTTGTAAAATGGAGATAATACTAGTAAATTTAGTAGTCTTGGAGTAGTAGAGCTGATTAAATAAAATTATAGTTCGGTAAGCTATCATCACTGGACGCATTTCAACAAATCCCAAACGTCTCTGTGTACTTTTTAATTTAATGAATAAACTAGAAAATGATGACGCCAAGTCGTCGGCCATCCATGCCTCATCCCGACAAAGGCATACGTTCATTATGTATTCGCGGAGGATATGAAGGGAAGAGTCAATATAAAAATAAATCCCAAATGCTATAGGTTTTAAAATTATTACGTAAATACTAACGATAAGTCTATATTGTAATAAACTGGAAGAGCAAATATGGGATTGGAGGCAGGGAGAGAGAGAGAGAGAGAAAGAGAGAGAGAGAGACGGGGAAGGCTATACTATACACCATACGTAAATCCGTATGATGACACCGGAGATAATTGCATTTGAACGATGATGATGAGACTTTGTGCAAAGCGCGTGGAGCTACCACCGCCGCATACTCTACCTTGTCAAGTGGTTGTGGAGCCACGCTTATCAATAATCAACAATTGATTTCCTTGGAGTTTTGATACACACGGACGGAAAAAAATATTTTTTTAGACTATGTGGATAAACGTATTATATGGTATTGAACACATGTAATCACATACGTATATAATATACCTGTGTGTAAATAAGTTTAATAATTAAATAAATATATACGTTTATATATTGTATACCTATATGCTTTATATTCGAAATTAGAAACATATATTTTAAATTATGTATATCTATATCTATATTAATAATATATAATACACTTATGTGGATATTTGTACATGGAGCACAGATTTCTACAAACAACCAAAAAAACATCCATGTCCAAGTTAAAATCACGCGACGCTCCCGACTGCCAGGTGTCCAAATTTCTACGGTCAATCAGCAACACTTGATGATTTTGTTCCATATAGATATAGATGTACACATGTACACGCATATAATACATATAGCATATACATATATATAGCATACACAGCATACATAGTTATATAGGGATGGAATAGTAATTACAAATAAAATATGCACGTATAATCCAATATTATCCATAAAGTATTGATAGAAAAAATCCCGTAATTATATCTAGAGCTAATGAAATCAGGGGATGCTAATGCATCCACGTACAATTTTTTTCCCAGTAGGATCAACGATTGGTAAACAAATCATGAGTATTAGGATTTATAAACGCCTTATTGATTGTATGGGAAAAATTATATTTACTTTATCAAGCTCCGTTTTACGTCGCAAAAGCAATTTCCAAAACAAATACGGGCACAAATAATGAATTATAAATAAGCTATAAATACAAATAATAAATATATAAATCAAAATTGTAAATAAATAATGAAAATAGTAAAATTTATAAATAAATACTTAATTTTAAAAAATAAGAAAAATAAATACATATTCAAAATAGTGAATACATAATAAGAAAAAATAAGAAAAAAAGAATAAAAATGACCAATAAATTACGAAAGTACAGTCTCTACATTGAAATATATACATAAATTACATTAAACATACATAGTGAAATGATACAGATCTATTACAAAACGCCAACTAGAAATATATTTTATTTGGATTTTTATTTAAAAGTTTTGTCCAGCATTGCCCCGCGTGTAATCAGTCCTATTCGCATAAGAGTATGTAGGTAATTAAATTGTGTAAATGCTTCAAGTTCATTTATTGTGGTCGAATGTGGAGATTGTGGAGAAGTCAAGTGTGTATTTTTATCAGTTAAGTCAACATCCACCTAGTCTGTAATAAAACATCGGTTTCAATTAGGCACTTGACTTCGCATCCCCATGTGCAAATACCTAATACCTACATATAAACCAAGTGTGGGAACTGAACCAACCCTACTACATGACTAGGTATGGATATAATCGTTAATTATTTTTTCTTTCATTTTTAGGCCTTTATTATATACACAAATATTATAATATTTAATGCATCCGCTACACACGTACATTCCATATAGATTATGAAATTTCTATAATCACCACAAGTTTATAGTTTTCATAAAATTCAAACGATTACACAGCTTTTAAGTAGAATTATTATACAGACGGATCTTTCCAGCCTTGTGTCCTTTGTCCTGGTTCATGGCTCCCAGTCTACACCACTTTCCAGGACAAGTACTTGAATATTAAACTGTGAAGAGCCAATCAAGTGTTATTTTAATTTAGTATTCTATAATAGTAGTTAATGCTTACGCTCTTTAAAAAAATGCAAAACGACGTATTGATTCTATATTTCTAAATTAAATTCAATTTGACCCCTGCAATAAAAAATGCTCAGCGGCTTAATTACATTTATAATACACGTATAAACTATTTTCCATCGAGTTCTTCCTGTTTTGTAAGAATTTTTAAAATTCTTCACCAATCTTATTAAAGAGAACGAATGACGCAAATGGTAGGTTCCATAATATTAAAATAATCCACATTAAGGTATTTATTCCTTTATTCCGGAATAAAAATATGTATGCAGCTGGTTGGGAACACGTGTGAGATTTCTTGTAAATGACAGCACCGCGGGTAAAATTTCTAATTAGCCATGTAAGGCTAATTATCCAAGAAATTTTACTGATATAAAAGTAATTTGAAGGATAAACAAACTTATGGAGTGAAAGCATTATATATAGCACAAATAATTATAATTCCTGCACTTTACATTATACAAGTAAGTACGTCGTTCTTTATAGGAATTTTTAAGGGAGGACGAGATTTAAATTCCCCAAATAAAAGGAAATGTCAGAAAAGATTCCCGTGTACTTGAAAAAATTAAGCATAGTTTTTCCTTCAATTTATAATAAATTACATTAAACATGCATAATAAGTGATCAAGGCCCCTGGTAGCCTGTCTGTTGGTTCATGGAATAGTCCCAGCAAAAACTTGTTCCGACGTGCGTCATAGCTTCGCTGCTTTCTCACGCCCCGATTTATCTCCTGTTAATGTCATTGGGCGCGGAGATTAATGTTGTATTTTTCAGTTTCCAATTTTGCATAAACATGAGCAAACATATGCAAATATGGGGTGATACAGGTAAATTAATGAAACAGAAGGGAAATGTAAACTTTAATAAGATGTTTTAATCGTTAATCTATTTATAAATTTTAATTCTTTTTTAACTTATTTTTATCATTATTATTAATTTTATTATTTATTTTAATTATTTTTTTTATTATTTATATTAGTATTTTTTTAAATTATTAATTTTTATTATTATTATTTATTTTATTATTTTTTTAAATTATTAATTTATTTTATTATTTATAATTATATAATTATTGGTTATATTGTTTTTAATTATTAATTTAGTTTATTTTACTATTATTTTAATATTGTTTATAATTATTTATATTATTTTACAATTTTATATTGGTATTTAATAATACATACTAAGGAAGTAATAAAGACATCAGAAAGGAAATACAGATATACGTTGTCATACCCCCCAACAAGTGAGCAGGAGCATAAAATACACTTTTTATAACATTAAAAATATCGAGCGTGGCATAAAATACTGAAAGAAATGACCTCAAAATATCCAGCAATGTGCTTAATACAAGTAAACGTACATACAAAGAACCAAGCGAGTTTCCAAACGACTAATTATTATAAGAATTAGAAGGACACGCTTATAGGACGTTGGCGAAAGGTTCCCGTGAGCGTTGAGAGACAAGGAGCGTGACATCAAGTCAACAGCGGGCTAGTCTCATGGGAATGTAGTTTGTCGTCCTTTTATCTAAACTCTATACGAGTACATCTATATAATAACTATATACACAATAATGTATAATTAATATATCCTTAAACGTATGTTTTTATGTCTAACTTGAAAACTACAAGTTAAATTATCAATCGACAGTTTGCCCCATAATGAAACTCGTACGCGTATACATATGTCATGTTGTGCAAGTCACGACCAGTCATCATGTACTGCGATATATAAAAAAGATGACACACGAGCATTGACATGTCCTTTCTCCATTAAATGTTATTCGTTATCATCTGTACTCAGTAGTGTAGGAAATATTCCAGTGCGCTCAGATAATTTATAATTATTTGTACACAGGTACAATCAAATTCTCATAAATTCCTCTCATATTTTAAGTATTTATTATTCATAATTTAAGTATCGAGCATTTGCAGACGATGTCGACGACGGATTCACATATTGGCCAACCTTTATTACAATGAACATGGCAAACAGTAACTTCAATTTGAATACAATTTATGTCCTGTTTTGTAGACCTGAAGATCTTCAAAAGCACACGGAGTCCGCTCAATTAAACTTTACATCAGCAAATTTAAATTCGCATTGAGACGACATGCATATAAAATTAATAATGGAGACTAAACTGAAAGTATACGATGAGGCTAATGTAGTTAAGGTAAGGCAAGTTAACATGTTTGAAGATACATTGACGGTACATAAAGTGAAGCTAATGAAGATACAGTGAAGGTATGCGAATAGCTAATAGAAGTAAACTAAAGCACTAAAGACATGTAAGCCTAAAAGATAAAGATATACCAGAGGTTATGAGTAAGTAATAAGCAAAGTCAAGAAATACCTCAGGTGTCTGCAGACAATAAAAGTCACATATAGAAATTCGACATGCCATCATTGAATAGGCAAACGTAACTATCTCCTAAAATGCTAAAGTTTCTAAAATGCAATCAGAATGACTACAGCTCTAAATATTATTTTTAAAGTTTCAAATGCAAAAGGAACTATCCCGTTTATTTACCATTGCAAAGACACATATGGGGTAGGAACTGCTGGAATATTTCCCCTTCCCACAACATGCAAGACTTAGCAGTAGTTTTCCAGCAGCAGCGGGACTTTGCCTGCCGTATAAATGCGCTATACTCATGATGATGTAAACACATGGCCATGCTTCCAAACGACATAGTTAATTTTGTATTGGAGTATTTGTGATATATCCTGTAGTGCCGTAGTAATAATTCTTATTGCTTTTTAGCAACTATGTCGATATTTATATTTGCTTCTTCAACGGCGACATATTGTAATCCATATTTATTAGCAAAAGTTTCTTTAATGCCAATAATTTGTCGTTTATGAAATACAGTCGTATGTATATAGGTTCTCTGCTCTCCTAACAACCTGTAATCACCGCAAGACTTGTCAACAGCTAAAATCGTCAGTCTATTAACAAGCGCAAGTCGTAAGTCATCATCATAAAAAGTAAAGATTGAAATTTTCTCACAGCACCCAGAGAAATTCCTACTGCGACCTTTCCACACCATCGCCATCGATCATATACATGAAATAAGTATATTTACCTAATTACAATACACATCGAGCCATAAGTCCAAGTCATACAATCATACAATACCTTGTCTTTCTGTGCCTCAGTTTTTTCACTTAAATAAAATCTTTTACTTATGATGTGATGACAACAATTAGTAACTTGAAAGCAGCAATCATTGTAGTTGTAAATGATGTGTTGTTCTAAATTATATTTGCTTCGCATATATTCTACATTTATGCCTATACTTACTTGTATTACAGATATACGCCCATTCAAAGCTCCATCTTTAAAGATCTTTAAAGATTATATTGTCATTTGTTTTTTTTCTACATCGTTAGCTTACACGGATAACCTTATAGGAATTCCAAAGGACAGCCGAACGAATAATGTGCAATACTCACGTCTGGCTCATTTGCCATCTCCATACATCTCCAATATTTATAGATTTGTATTCAACAATACCGCCGTCAACAAAAAAGTACACTTAAATAATAACAACTTTATAAGTGCCACTATTAATATTCATAGCCTTCAAGGGATGACGCTATAGATGTGTGTATGTATAAATAGTACAAGTCATTAATTAAAATTCGGGATACTTTGTATTCAGAGTGTTGACTAGTAATGAGTTTGAACTCGACTATGTAAATATATCTATATACATAATTCATAATATAAACTCTACACATGCATAGGTATGGGCTTAGGTTTAATAGTACAAAAATACTTTATCCTTGGTGTACTAAAAAAAGGAAGAATACTAAAAGACGACCAATACAACCTGTCTTAAAGAAAACAATGCTAGTAGATACAAATATTATAAAAAATTGCATAGATATATGAAAACTGAAAGGAACTAAAGAGAGATTATTTAGCTAAAGAGAGAGAGAGATAGAGCGAGAGAGGAGGATTACGCATTCGTACAAATTTAATAGTAAAGAGAGAGAAGGATTAGTTAAAGTCGGTTTGAGTTCTTTGTGAGTTTGTGAACAATGATTTAGTGTAGCTACACATATTTTATTAGCTACAAATAATCAGGAACAATTAATATTAGAAACGTATTTGGTATACATACAGATTATAAAGAATAAAAAAAATAGTAAAGAACTCTCATCGCTCGCCAGGAAGCACTTGATTTGTCCTACCAATTGATCCATCGTGAGACACTTGTGCCAAAAAGGAAACAGTTCCATTTAAAAACGTACGTACACACTTGTGCGAGTTCTCGATTAATTCAGAGGTCATTACTGACTGAACAAGCGGCTTCATGTCATATACATATGTAATTTCCAGTGAGAGTAGATCGAGCTGAAGCTGCATATCATTTCCATCTTTGACAATATGTATTACATACAATAACATTTATTTGGTAAATGTACATGCATCTACATCCAGATAGCATCCTATATTTTATAAATTGTCTTTGAAGAGGCAAATATAACTATTTCCACATAGTTGCTTAAAATATGCAATAAGAATGCCTACAGCTCCAAATATTATTTTTAAAGTTTCAAATGCAAATGTGACTATCCCGTTTCTTTACCATAACAAAGACACATGCGGTGGAAAATTCTGGAATATTTTAACTTTCCACAAGACTTAGCAGTAGTTTTCCAGTAGCAGCGGGATTTTGCTTGCCGTATAAATGCCCTACACTGATGACAATGTAAACACAAATGCCTTGCTTTTAAACGAGATAGTCAGTTTTGCATTGAAATATTTGTGAAATATCTTATAGTACCTTATACACCTTATCTTATAGTACTATAGCAATTCTGATTGCTTTTTTTAGCAACTGTGCAGATAGTTATATTTGCTTCTTCAACGATGATATATGCATATCAATAATGTTACATATAGGCAGTGACCATCAGGCTGCAAAGCCAAATTGTGCAAATAATGAAACTTTAACTATACTGCATTATGCTGTAACACGATGTGTGATTGTGCATGATGAAACTACAGAGATACTCTTTATATATGTATAGTGATAGACGAATAGTTCGGAGCTACTGCTGTAATAATTATGATACTAAATACAACATGTAGTTACACATTATAATGTTACATATCATACATATGTAAAAACACACACCATGGATTTTTTTTACAATACATAAGTATACGCCAGGCACATTATAAACAGGAAGCACTTAATGAAAGTAGATTGGGACGTCGTGCGTTCTTCATACGAATGACATCATGTCGTCCACTGTCCTCCGGATCTCCTTTGCTCTCTTATGCCTTTATCATCCTCACTTCCCTCCTAATTTTTTCTTCACGTGTAGTCACAAATAATAAATTTTTATTCACCAGCAAACTCCTTTCCTTTATTATAAAACGATATGTCCATGCATTTATTCCGAACACAGCAATTTTACGTTATTGTGCATACACGACTAAATGTACGGTTTTCTACACACGTAGCTAAATTTATGTTTTTGTACACAATCAAAAATGTTAGTAGAGAATACCTTTGATTTATTATAGTAGAGAATACTTCACTATTACTTATAATACTCTTATAAGGAAGTCTATATTTTGGTAGTTGTTTTTAGCATCCCTGCAAAATAGCAGGTAAGCTCTGAAAGGAACGCCATTTTTAAATGAAAATATACTGAAGGACATTTTACCATAAGGGCCGTAAATGTTGTGCTATATGAATAAAAACATGTCACTGCATATTCAAAATATTTTTATGGAGAATAAAAATGAGAGCTAATCGAAAAGACGGCCGTCATCAACTTTTACATATTATAATATATAAATTCGCTGAGCTCGTGCTTTGGAATGAATGGGAAACCATGCCGCGATTGTATTTCCCTGCTATTTCTTTTCACATATATGTAGAGCATAATTTCATTCACAAAGGAAGTACAACATTATCGTAGATGTAGACACAATCCATACACTTAAATACAATAAACTCTTAGATATGTTTTATCGACGTTAAAATTGCTGAATTTCAACACTTTTACTCTCCGGAAACTACGATTTAATTCATGATTTAATTACTGCTATTTTATGAATGAAAAAATCTGGATTTGCAAAAATTTGTGCATGTCTAATCGTAGGCGGACAATAAAAGTCAATTTTTTGTAGTTATATAATTGTATACATTAAGCATAAAAGAATATACATATAGGCATTAAACATAAAAATATTATACACATTAAATAATTTTTACACTGTATAATTACTTCATTACCCTTGTTCTGTATGAGATTAAACAATAGTATGAGTTTTATAAATCCCGACGACCACATCATCATTTACATCTTCAAAGGTGCTTAAAATTGTGTATTGCTTCATAGATGTTCTTGATAAATTTAGCACAAATGCAAATTCAACTCACGCTATATAAAACAATGGTAAAGTTTGCAAAGTTTATTGTATACCTTATTTGATGATCATGCATCACCATATTGTGAATTGTCAAATGACGAAAATTTACTTCCGGCTTATACTGCTGAAACTTGAACTAGTAATCATTTTTTCTAATATGCCAACCACTTCCTCTGAATGTTTTAAAATATATTCTTATCTTCGGATATTTTCAGAGCTTGTCATTTCCTATTCGCATAAGTGGCATATAAGCGATTTTACTGGAAAAAGCGTTTGTCATTCCATTTGGTAGTAGGGAAAAGTGTTAGGTTTATCAGTATGGGATTTTTACAGCAGCGAGAGATAAAATTGTCGTGTAATAAAAGATAATTTCCCTCGATTGACAGTGAAATTTTGCACGCTATTTCAAGTTACCCCAGAAATCCATATTTACGACCTACCATAGAAAAGTAACCTATAATATTATTATGTTTAGTTAATTTTGATTTAATTTTAAATCTATGTTGTATCAATTTTGTATTTATTTTAAATTTATATTGTATCAATTTTTATTAATTTTGAAATAATTTTGTAACTAGGCATATATTGTATTTATTTAGAATTTATTATAATTAAGTATTTTATCATCTTCAAATGGGCCTCTAATGGTTCTAAATCCTAACGTGGATCTTGTATTGTTTATTACAGCTGACTATTTTCAACTGCTATGTGTATTATTATGAGTACAATATAAGGGTAAATACAAAGCAAAAGCTCTGATCATTCTTTTATTTAGGTACTACAACCACACGGGTGAGACTTATCACACAGAATTCAAAAATGATTTTGCCAATGCACTCATATGATGAAGTAACCAAATCCGCCAACACACGTCCATAAAGGCAACCGCAGTCATATGGATGTGTTACATGTAACAGACGGCTCCATTGCCCAACTTCCTACACGAGGATCCTTGGTTTAACCGCCGATTTATGATACTCCGTCCACTCCGTCTGCTGCTCTTTATTTACGGCTTCACGGCGGAGAAGGCCACGATATGCTGAAAGGACTTTTTATGAAAACACTGCATATATGAGAGCATTTTATCAATCTTTACCGGTGGTCGCGTTTGTAAACCTACACGATTGTTAGTAAATATGGTGATATAGTAGAAATGAAAATAAATTAAAAGACTTGAACAAAAAATCCTTATCAGAAGAGCAACAGGTGGACTATTGTAAACTCATGCAGTTCCAAAAATAAACCCACAAGATGCCAGAATAAGAGCCGTATGTGCGGTGTGAGTAAACTGAGACACAATACCGATGTCCAGACGAGATGTTTTTTCAGTATAATGAGGTCTAATCATATATGAAATGCTGCCGGTGCCAGATGGATTCAAAAACGTTCTCCGGGTAGTTCATTTTACAAATGCATGAACATGTTATTATGTTATGAAATGTTTAAATATTTTGACTATTTCATCTTCGACTATGCCTTTTTGACATGCTTAAAACGTTTTTGATCGTAAACATTTTACAATATTTATTTTGTATTTATTTTGTATTTATTTTGTATTTATTTTGTATTTATTTTGTATTTATTTTGTATTTATTTT
>JAQGAK010000669.1:0-59088 GCA_034696945.1 Lipothrix lubbocki
TTTAGTTTCATTTTAAATAATTTAATTTCATTATAAATAATTTAATTACATTTTAAATAATTTCATTTCATTTTAAATAATGTTTTTCAAATAATTTATTTTTTTTTCTTGTAATTTATTTTGAAAGATTCAATTGTTTTTAAATAATTACTTTGTTTTTTAAAAAACGTAAATAATGTTTGAATAATATAATTGCTTTTAAAATATTTTAATTGTTTTTTAAGTAATTTAATTGTTTTTTAAATAATTTATTTGTTTTTCAAATATTTTAATTGTTTTTAAAATAATTTAATTTCGTTTTAAATAATATAATTGTTTTTTAAATAATTTGATTGTTTTTTAAATAATGTATTGGTTTTTAAAATTATCCTATATATTTAAAAAAAATGAATTGTTTTTTAAATAATCTAATATTGTTTTAAATAATTTAATTTCATTTTAAATAATTTAATTTCATTTTCAATAATTTAATTTCATTTTAAATAATTTAATTTCGTTTTAAATAATTTAATTTCATTTTAAATAATTTCATTTCATTTTAAAGAATTTAATTTTATTTTAAAGAATTTAATTTCATTTTAAATAATTAATTTTTTTTAAATAGTTACATTGTTTTTAAAAAACTTAAATAATGTTTAAATAATGTAATTGTTTTTTAAATGATGTTTTTAATACGTTCGGTTAACATGTCGGGTTTTTACACCCGACACTTGTCGGATTACTTTAATGCTGTTTCTCGGGGTTGTAGTGTGGAGCTACATAAATGCATTGAGATATGCTTGAACACCGGTCTTTTTCTCTGTGTAGAGGGTGCATTTTGTCGGAGTCTCGTTGCCCCTACATACGGATTTACGGTCCAGTAAATTATAAAAACATGTGTTAATTTTTATAAATACATAAAGTATTCATTCGACTCATGAGTTTCATTCTTGATCATATATTTTAAATAATTGTGCGGGATTTTCTAGGGTACATTTATTCCGTTGGACCGCTGGTAAATGTATTCCCTTTGTTTGCGATCTTATCTTACCCGTCGTTACTCGTCGTTACCATAAATACCATTGTTGTGAGGGTGAAGAGTTTAACCCTTAGCAGGCCAAGGAAATAACTACATTCAACAGCCAACTCCGGGATATACTGTCCAAATGAATTTGCATAGGGGCGATCATGCATAACGTTGCTAAAATTACGCTAAATTTTTCGTGTGTGCACAATTTACAATAAATCAATGAAATACTCTACCCGGGTGAGGTAAATGCGGGTTTTAATATTTCAGTTCAAACATTTTTGCGATTTTACCTATTTATTACTGTACATTCTGCTGTTTTGGCATTTATGAACTGATTTTATTGAAATATATTAGAATTAACCAATAAATAGGTATGCGAAGGATACAGGATATTGGTACATAGTTATTATATTTCTATTAAATAGAATGTTAAGGTCATATGAACGAAAATAAGATGTTTTGAAAGTATGACAGGAAAACATGCAATATAGACAATAAGTTGCTGATTTCACACCTTTTGGAGTGTGAAATCTCATTCTCTAAGAATAGATGCTGTTGTGGTAATGCAGCGGGTATTTCTGTAGTGAAGACACAAAAGTGTCAATATTATTGTTAAGTTAAGCAAAATAACGTCTGTATAAATACAGATCAACTTTAGTAATAAAGTATCAGTCGTAATACTGGTTTATACCCCGAACTCTCGCTCTTCGAAGTTTACTTGATTTATTCATATTCACATATGCATTATTTCATTTAAACAATTTCAATAAAGTTTTTTGTATTCAGTTATTGGTACAGTATTACTGGGGACGATAAAGTTGACACTTCGAATGTCAAAAATTTTATTTTTGTCTGTAGTTGATATCCGATTATGAGTTAGCTCGTCTGTAGTGGAAAGCTCTTTTTGTTTCCCGATGAGCTTATCGTGGACTTTCCAGGTGTCTCCTGATGTTGTAGCATGAAGAAACTTTTTATTAGAGTAGTTATACTGTTTACATTTTAAAATATTATTTACCAGGTTTCCAAAATGCTAGTACTGTTAAATGTACTATGGGTAGAAATAATAATAATGGGGATTTATTACGATCGATTTAGCATAAGCCCTTACAATCGGATAGTATTACATTCTCGATATTGCATTCATTGTCATACAGTAATAGTATTTGAGTAAATACAGTCAAATTATTTCTAATGAAATTAAAATCATTCAGGTTATATATCAGGTACGTATAAAAGTTGTAAATTAATACTTATACAGGTTTGTTATATTTATCTACCAAGTAACACGCGTTTTAACTCTTGTTGTGTTTGCACAATCATAACCGAGATTCCATCATTTGAAGATATGCCCGCAACCCGGCATTCCGTAAGGAGTACCAGGAAGGGATCGGCAACCTCGGGACACGCTCAGGCGTTGTCTTTAGGTGAATGTTGAAGTGTTATTGAGTTCTTTTTCTAATCGCGTTTATCCAAAATGTGTAAATGTCGTGCACTCTGTCACGTTATTGAAAAAGTATGGACACATTTCTTGTTGGTGGTGGTTCAAGGTCGGCAATCGTTCTTTTTCTTCCTTTTTTGTAATGTTTGCACTTGAATATTATGTGAAAAAGATCCTCTATTTCGTATTTGCCCTTGTTACAGTTTGTCGTCTTTCCGTTGTTTTTAAGGTTCGTGCATTCGTTGTTTGTCCACACTCTTGGAAGTCCCATTCTCATATTTTGGACGAATTGTATTAAGGGCCAGCTGTAAGATTTTTCGTAGAATTCGCCTTTTACCGCGTAGGATTTTATTTCTTTGAAGTTTTTGAGCTTGCCTGTTGTGAGTTCTTTTGTATCTCTGTTTATTAGCTCTTGTGCTAACATGCTGATTAGTTTGTTGTGTTTTTCCGTGTCGTAGTCCGATATCTTCTATGAATTCCTTTTGTAGCCCCTGTTCTTCAAAGAATTGTTTTCATTGTCCTAATTAGCTTCCCTTTTTGTTTTTCGTCTGATATTGTATACAGTCGGATCCAGCTGGTGTTGCAAATGGAACGAGACTAGTGTTTCTGAGGGTTGTTACAATTGCTTTTCCAATCATTAGTTTTACGGATGGGAATCCAGTTTCCAGTCTCAACGCGTATCCAGGTGTGAAATTGCCAGTCCCAGTTATTCGTCGAAGAAATTTTACTTGCAGTTTTTCCAACTCGTTGACGTAATTTATTCCCATATCGGGAAAGCGTATAGCTGAATACTAATGACTAATGCTGTGAATAGCCGGTATATTACATTTATATCTTTTACTTTAGCTGCTCCAATTGTTTGAATTAACTTCGTCATGGCTAGTTTTTGTCTTCTCAAATGTTTGTTTACTATGAGTTTTGAATTTACCGTTACACGTAATTTCGATTCCTAGGTACCTATAATTTTTGACATTTTCAATTAGCACTCCTTTCCAGTAAAATTTCTTGCTTTTCGCGGTCCCCTTGCTGATCGTCATAGTCTTGGTTTTTCCGAGGTTCACCTGGGGGTCGTGTTCTTCAAAAAAATTTTGAAACTTTAGTATCTGTATTTGGAGATCGTTTGGGCATGTTGATGTCAATATTATGGCGTCCGCGTAGAGGAGAATAAGGATCTGTTGTGCTAAGATTCGTGCTCCTTGCGCTCCGCTTTTTCTTAAAATTTCCTCCGCTTCGTCTATGTATAATGTAAACAGTGTGGGACTCAGAGTTTCTCTTTGCAGTACGCCTTCTAGCATATTTTTTTTTCAGATTGTCCGTCAGTGGTTTTTACGCGTGCCTTTGCCTTTCCATATATTTCTTTTCTCTAAGGTGTGTCTCTCAAACCTCAAGAATTCAGTCTTAGCCACGGTCGTTTAATGCTATCGAATGCCTTCGATAGATCAATAAATAGGCAGTAGAGTTTTGGACCGGTCGTCAGTGTTTTGTTTATTAGAGTGGTCAGGACCCATAGGTGGTCAAGGTCATATTTTTGACTTTGTTTTTAAAAAAATTTGTTTTTGTTGCCATATTAGATCTTAAGCTTTGTGTGTTCCAGTAGAGTATTGTGTCTAGTTCGGGGATTTTTTTTTGTGTATGATTGTAAGGGCTCTCTGGCTCAGCATTCCACATGTGGGGACTGAGGATTGCTATATAGTTGTGCTCTTATTGCTGCTGCTATTGGTGATCCGCCAAGATCCTCTTCATCCATTACCTCCTCTTGAGTGTTCTCCGTCTGTACATTATTCGCGTCACACGTATTGTTAGTGTTACTTGTCATTTCTTGCCGGCTAGTTCCTGCTATGTTACGCGTGTTTTTCTAAAGGTATTTCCTCCCGGATAAAGTTGCGTAATTACTAATTTTCCGTTTACACCGTTTACTGTGACTGAGATGATTCCGGCTTTTCTTACTACAAATTTGTGTTCCAGTTTCACGTTTCTACACACTTTTCTGATGAGGAATCTGTTCAGAGATTTTGTCTGTGGGATTTCTTCTTGTATCAAGATTCCGTGTTTTACTCTCTTGTTATTTGTCGCGATTTTCTCTGACTGCTGGATTAGTCTCACCGCATCGGACTCTCCAACGAATTTTATTATGATAGGTCGGACCTTTCCATATATGTACCTACCTACGCGTGTTATTGTGTCAATTCCGTTGGGGTTGATTTCAGCTCCCGCCACTCTTAGTTTAGCTATTGTTCTATTCCACAGATAATGAGGTTTTCATTTCGTACTTCTTGGATTACTCGAATTATTACGTTTCTCTTCCTGACCTCAACTTGGAGTCTGTTATTTTCCTCTTGAAGTTTTTGGATTTCACCTTTTTTGGTGCTATAGTTAGGCCCGGTTGCCAGTCGTTCAACGTCTTCCTTCAGTTCAGCATAGTTCGTCGCCAAGTCGTCCACTCTTGATTCCGTTATTGCAATTCGGTCGATAATATTGCTTTCTAGATCCTTGATCTGCATTTCAATTCTACTTAAATCGGATTTGTCCTGTGTAGCATATCCATTTCTACCCTTATTACGCGTACCGATTCCCTAATTTCCTCTAACATTATTTGCATGTCACTTTTTTTCTCATCACCTTTGCGTTTTTTGCCGCTCGTTTGATCCTCTTGAGTCTCGGTTTGCGGGGAGGTCATTTCCCTTGTTCTTTTTCCAGTTTCTGTCCTGCCGTTAGTCGTCATGTTTGTGGCAAATAATGTTCTGTTTGTTGGTGGCGATCTAGGTATTTTATCAACAACTTCGATTTGATTCATCCTTGGTTTTCTTAGCGGTAACTTTGTTTTCCTCCTACTTCTTTTTCTTCAATGTTTTTCGCACCCCTGCTGTGTGTATCTCTTCACTTTTTTTTTAAATATCACGTATACGTTCAGAGTTTTTGGTCAAAATTCACTTTTGTTGGTTTTTAACGTTCGTCAGCTATATTGGATTTTTTCACGCGCTTCTTTTCAGTATTTTTTGTCAACCTTAGTCTACAACTTTTCGTTAATTTAGTTGTTATTTGCAGAGCTCGATTTAGTCCCGTCCGTACTCTACTCTAGTCACTCCCATTATCAGTAATAAATTTACAATGGTCTGTCCAGCTGTGTCATGGCTGGTATTTAATAGTTCCATTGTGAAATTTTTATGCAAATGGAAATTCCAACATTAGTTACTAACCCCATTTCACTAAAATACAAATTACAAACTACATTTCAAATTTCGACCAACATCGAAATACAAAATATAAACTACATTTTAAAATTATGAAGCTTCAAAATACAACATACGTTTTGAAACGATGAAACTTCAAAATACTAAAAATAAAAATGTATATTAAATAATTATGTAAAATACATTTATTACCATGTATTTTAGACAGATCTGCAAAGGAAATACATACACTGGACTCACTCTATAAAGGATCACTATAAATCAACCCAAAAGTGCTACTGTAGAGAGAGTTCCTTATATAGAATATCGCACAAAATGGCTCTAATTATTATAGATTTGATTGGTTACTGCATTGTTTAAAATCAAATAGGTAGATGACCTTTACTACAGTATGTATAACTGCTATATTTTTTCACTTTCAACATTACAACATTGTCCCACTTGGATTTTGAAACATTAATAATTGAAAATATGTGAAAATAACATTCCTGGACCTTAAGCAATTCACCTAATAAAACTGAACATATAATTACAAATTCATAAACAAGATACTTTGATAATTAAACTTTTAATAAATTTTTGGATTTAAATACGATGCTAGTTACAATATATAATTCAATACTACTTTAATCATTTGTCCATAATAATTCCTGAATTCGTATGTAAAAAGTAAAGAAAATATTGAAGTTTACATGTACAAAATATATCAGAAATCAATCGATTTGCTTGTTTATTTAAAACGTAATTCTAAAATAATATAACGACCATAATATATCAGTTTAGGACATTAATTTATACGTATTTTAACAATTAAAAATAAATTTTTGTTGGAATGCTACTATAAAGAGAGCTACAGGCTCCATATGCGAGGTAATTTGTGCCACTATAGAGAAATATCCACTATAAAGAAATCCCTTATTTGGAGAGTCAATAACATGCAATTTGTGTGGGGCGGGCTTGAATGTGATACTATAGAGAGAGAGCCTTAATAGAGTTTGCCTTATATAGAGAGTTTTTATAGAGAGCTCAGTTTTGGTCAAAGTACACGTGCAAGACAAAGTGTGTACGTACATATTTTGTGTTTTCTGTGGTCAAAAAAGTTAAGAAATGAAGTACAAAAATATATGTAATTTACATGCTCGTTTGAAGATAATCATCAATCATTAATCTAATAGAACGAATTACCTCCGAAGTTTTGGAAACAGTTTTACCGCAATTACACAAAGCGAAAGCATGCAACTTATGTGATTTTTTGCATGCAAGTATAAAACACTTGTAGCTACAACAATGGATCCAAACGGGCTGATTTTGGCGCTGGTCAGTATCCCCGGCCAAACTGGCAAAAATTATATTAGCGGATTTCAATAATTTGGCGCGAAATGCTCTTTACCTTTTTTCTCAAACATTTTTCAAAAGTACTTTTTTCATCAGGCGAAATCAGTTAGAGCAAAATAACTCGCTCAGTGTGATCGAGTTGAAACTGGTGATAATCGATTGAAAATGAATTCTAAAATCTATTTTAGACTTTTTTCCAAAAAAATTTACCCTCGTAAGCCGCCCTAGTATTAGCAGTAGAAGTGCCGTTTCAGCCCCCCCCCCCATCTAGCATCAACTCAAATGAGGTGATTTTGGATGAATTTGTAGGTAAAAATAGGTTTCGGGTGTTAAAACCAGGGTAAAAATGTAGTTTTGCAAGCTAAAATGGTGTTTTTTGGGGGTAAAAAGAGTAAAACTTTGGTGGGCCCCGGTCAGGGTCGTGCGGAGTTTGGGTGTTTTAAAGTAATTTAGTGTTGAGTATAATAAGAAAAAGATGTTGCAATGAGCCATTAAATTATTGCGTACAGGAACCAAAACAATAAACACAAAAGCATATACCGACATCTTGGATATGCTATGTAGTGGCGATGATCGCTATGCACCACCGACCAAATCTTCACATTTTGCTTATATTTTCCTCACGGTCCCATATGACACCAAGCTTAACTTTGCTTAACTTTGCTTGACGTTTCCCCACGGTCCCATATAACACCATTTGTTACGGCTTTTTCTCTATACTATTAGGCCAAAGAACTTTAACTATCGAAGGACAAGCACTTACGTGCACTCTTAATATTTTCGTATTTAACTTTATTTCCCGTTTACCCACAGAGCCTTTGCTCAGTAACTTTCCCTCACCGTCGTTGGACAGTGAATGCCATTTCATTAGATTTTCATACACAACTTCACATTACATATGACATTCACAAACATTTTCGAAACAAACAACATTCAAACATACATTCATCATATGCACTACGGCAACGACAACAAGCTAAAACTAAACTGTAACAACATATATACCTTTACATATACATATATACACACATATACATCACATATACCTTCTATACATGTATAGTTTGAGCTTGTGTGTACTATTTTTACGATACGAGTGTTATTTCAATGACGCAGAAGAGGTATAAAAATATCATTGTTACTCGGAATTAGTTCCTTCAGACGTAATGCTGCATTTAGTGATAATAATAGTAGTAGTAATTGAGATAAACACTTACATTTTGAGGATAAAAGCACATTTAGTAAAGCCATATCATATATAAAATTCACTATGTTAGTCTATCAAATGAAAATGGCTTACATCGAGAGGCACTAAAACTAATAATATCGTAGTAATTACATGCGTATGAAGTGTGCATGTATCTAAACAGAAACCGAAACTAACCAAAGCGGTGGCTTGCTTCCAAACTATTGAGTCAGCGTATGTGGAGAAGCCACCCAAGATTAAGTGCCGAGAAGAAAACTGTCTTAAACAGACACGAGAAATATTAAGGAAGAATGAGAGGGAAAAGGGAGAGTAAAAATAAAATAAGGCAAAAAATGTTGTCCATAGACTACCAAATCCTTTGAACCATCAAATCCATGGGTTTGTTCATTTTGCTATGGTATGAAAAAGGAGAAAGATCGAGTCAAGCAAAAAACATAGTAGCTAAGCCCACACTAATCGTATAAGAATCCATGGATAAGAAGAAAAAGATACTTAAGAGAACAAGATTGAAAGAGAGAGAGAGAGGAAGCACAAGAACTAAAGAGGAATGAAGTGTGGAGGAGATACATAGTAATAGAAAAAGTTGGAGAACAAAAGTACTCCCATGTAGCACTAGTATATGAAGGTATTTAACACTGAACGGATATCACGGATTCAATCGTAGAGGCCACATCGCAGATCATAAAAAGAAGGAAGTGGTTTCCACATGAATTTCTGTAAGAGAGCTTGAGTCCTAAAAGTATGAGAGTGGGTAAGATTGGTGAAAGCTGATGCTGGAGAGCTACTATGTGTGCTGACCTGAGCAAGGAAACATTACGCTTTATGCCGTTTCTATTACACTCCGGCATGCATCAAGCTTCTACAACTACACTGTTACTCACATTTAGCCTTGTCTTAGCTATTTCATACACTTTTTCACCAGATGGTTGAATCATGTGTATAACTGCACGCTATTTTCTATTACATTTGATTTTATACATCCATACATGCTATATATCCAAGCCCACACAAGTGTAATACAACTGCTAATGGCTTCTACTTTTTTCTACTTGACCAACGACGAGGAGTTTTACTTGCGGTAGTCTGTGTTTGTAAGTTTTCTTTTTCTTTTCTCTTCCTCCTCTCCCAACTTTAAACATAGAAAGAGATAAGAAAAGTCACAGAATTTAGATTGAATTTGCCATTTTTATGCATCTTCTTTCCCACGGAGGAGGTGAGATACACTGTAATGTATACATAATACATACCTACAGCTGGAAAGACAAAGGCGGAATCCGACTGTGTGTGTAATATATCATTTGCAGGTTGAAATTGAAGTCTAGCAAAGACTGAAAATCTTATGATATCTGTAGAATGCAGAATGGTTGAGATAAAATCCAAAAAATGATGACTTTCCATGAGTCAATGATTTCTATTTCTACGAGTATCTATATGTACACATATGCGGATGTGTACATACAAAATAAAAGTTTTCTTTCACGCCATGTCAGACCATCGAGCAGATGACGATGGAAAAAATCCGAAATCAACTTTGTCACACTATTATGGTGAGCTTTGACTTTGTTCTTGAGCTCGCAGCAACCAAGTCTATTAATCTTGTATACTAGTTCATAGTTTTTGGCGGGTTCTTCAGCCTTCCCTAAAGCAACGGCTTGTAACTATGGATGCTTTTTCGAAAAGCTGACTGTATTCTGAAAAAAAATAGGATTATATAATATGTATGTACAAAAGTGCATTCACGTACGTACCAATGGACAGGACAGTAATAACTTTTCGTTAGTCTTGTACTTGCTCTTAGGCTTCCAAGAAAAAATCTTGTTGTGCCTCTTGTTGGACGTAATTATATCTCATGTTTGCCCTGTTGCAAATAGCCTCAAGGATAATACAGGTATATATAAAATCTGAAGGAAATCCCGAATTGTTTGCAGACTACCAAACGGAAGTTTTAGTAGTGCAGAGCTCCATAGTTATAGTGTGTAGATTTGGTGGTGGGATTGAGACTGCGAGTGAGCTGTGGAGTCAGCGAAGCTGGCATCAAATAAATAAATACAACTATAAAGCTGAGCTGGTTACATATACGAGGACAATATACACAAGTTTCCCGTCTCATATTGTCTCTTTAAATGAGACAAAATGAAAGACGGACTACTCCAAGGGAGTTTAGTCCTGTAGTCCGGAAATGAAAGCTGGTGGACCGAATGAGAATATCAGAAAAGTTTTCCAATAGGAAGCTCCATACACGTGGACAAAATTATACCGTGTGTGTATTCAATCCAATATTTACCATGTGGAGCGTGTCGCTTATCCCGCACGTATACATACCTGTGACATTTGTACATTTCACTATATATATGCATAGTCGGGCCGTATGCATCTGCTTTCTAAGGAAATGACGCAGACAGAAGTTTTTGACTTCTATTTTCGATCTCGCATTCGCAGTCAACTGCAATATACTTGTGGATCCTCATAAGATACAAAAAACAATGAAAATAACGAAAACAAAATATGAACAGATTTAGATTACTATTTGCCGCGAGATCTTAATCTGTGTAAAATATTTTCCAAGCCCATTCCGTATTCACAAGATTTTGACTATACCACTATATGGTTTCGCATGTAAGTTTAAACATCACATTGATATATGAGTTTTTGTTTTTCTATACATAGTAAGAAAGCCATTTCGTTCCACCACCAGAACATTTTGTTTCTTGTTGAGAAAAAAGTTTGCTACTGGATGTGGTTGTACTTGATTAAACGCAACTTTTGTTTGGATCTCTCTGATTAGTTTGTCTACTCAATCCAATTTTCAATTTCAATGTAATGTTATTTATCTGTGGAAATGTCATATGATAACTTTTTGCTCTCAACTCATGTGAATATACGTGAGTGTTTCAAGGATTAAATGCAAAGGAAGTAATTCGCCTGTTGTATAGCACTCTGTACAAATCACATCTATGTATGATCTTTAAAAGTACTTGAACGTGTATTTATGATGCATGAACATTACGTATGCATCTGTATTAAAGCGCCCCCAAGTAAGAATTGATTACTTCTAAGCCGTCCGCAGATCGAAAATGCAAGACGAATTAGAAACGTGAGTTGAAGGTTAAGTAAAATAAGACTCGTTGTCAATATTCGAGCCAGCAAGTATGTAAGAACAAATAAATTTCAAGAGTCAGGTAAAGTTTCACAGACTTTACTATCGCAAGTGTCAAAAGTGGGGAGATAACAATGTACGAATAATAAACAAAAAGTATATTTGCGTCAGCAGTTTTTCCCACAACGTGTGAGTGTAGATTTTGAACTCCAGAAGTTCTGCAGATCCTGTAATATTAACCTTGCTTGACTTAAACCTGATATGCTCACATATGGTTCGAATACTATTAATAGAAAGTGTCCCGTGCCAATGAAGCTTTCATTTGTTACAAATCATCAAAATTTCATTGTCGCCATCAAACTGTAGACAGGTTGGTTTCACTTGGTTATTATTTAATACGAGCTTCAGCATCAGAATTCAAGCGGCAGCTCCTCGGAAAATATCGATGAAAACCAGACGACAGCATAGGGCCCAGCTGAAATGCTATACTTACAAATATTGTGGTATTATGTACACTCCCTTACTCTTTTCCTTTCCACGTGCAACCTCGATATAATGATCATCAGTCACAGTGTGTACCTCTCATGTTAGAAGAGCCCTTTCTCGTCAAGGAGGTACTTATCATTTACATCGTACTTACATGCTCCCTGTCATTGCAAGCGATATCATGTTCAGTTTCATGATAATGGTATAGGTACTTTCTCTGGATCCTTAGAATATTTTGCTCAAGAAATGAGTGCATGCACTACACGACGAAATGCTTATGGAAGGATCTAAAGTTACGGTTTTGTATTTCATCCTTAATTTGGGGAGCTGATGTATTGGCAAAATTAGGCCGGAACTAATGCTTGTAAAAATGTTTATGACTAGTATGTACATCGGCAGCTAAGTGCGTGCTCCCCCACTTAGCACCTGTTACTGGAGACAGGTATTAAGCAGTGAAAAGCCTCTCAATCTCTCCTCCATGCTCTGGGATTGGTAGTGCTTGCACGATGGTTCGAATGCTCCGACGAAGCCAAAATCCAGTAGTAATATATAATGTTTTACGGTTATGTCATGGATATTCTTGTCATAGCGTTTGTAAATGGGCAGATCGTTGAGCTGAAAGCTCTTGCATATCCTGCTAAATGGGAAAAATATACAATACAAAACATTTGTGGGGTTGGAGATGATTCAGCTTGCTTCAATTGAAAAAAGCATTGATACTTATATTTAAGGAATCAATCATATACTTTAAATATTTCTGTCTTTGAGCATTGGCTAATTTATTTTCATCTTTTAAACTTTCGAAGTTTAGAATCAATGAGCAGGAAAGGATTTTACAATTAGTGACCATTATGTTTCGTAAAGTTTTGAATAGAAATCAACTTGTATAAATACAGATATGTATACTTATAATACTTAATACTTGATATTGGCTCCGTCTCTGAGGCTTCTCATATGGTTTGTAAACATTTTCACATCTCAATAGCTTTTAAATCGATGTTTATGAATAGTCTAATGAAATATTTGTGTTGGCCCAATTCCCGCTTTTATGCTTCCTGTTTCCGCCCCGCAAAGTCACTGATTCTTTACAAAAAGGAACCATTAAGTCGACATTTAATGGTTATGGCCCTTTATGAAGATTATCGGATAAGTCGATGACCTACATTTAAAAAATTACTATTGCCTTGAATAAATACCCAGTCAAATAATACAACCACTTTACAATGACTGGAAACGATAACATAACTAGATTTACGTAAAAGATTGTTATTATAAAATATCCGATTGGAAACTAAAATAATTTTGAGAGCGTTATATCAACTGCGTTCATACAAAGTTCTCAATTTTAGTGCCATCACATATGATTTAAATTCGATTGAGTGATTGAGTGATGATACCCATGCATAAAATAATAAACAGAATTGAGTTTTTGCAGCGTTTGAAGTTGCGCAATCGCTGAATATTTTAGTTTGCCAATGTGAAATTATTATGGTAAAAAGTATTTCAACCATACATTTATTCACATTTACCAATTCTATATGTATACATACAATTCGTATTAAGAACGAAATCCATTTTAGAACTTTAATTTTTCACTTGAAATGGTTTCGATTTCCACAAAGCAAATTTGAAATTCTTGGGAATGGATGTCTGAAATAGATAGTAGCTCGTAATAAATTCTATAATACGGGAGTACTCTCAGATGAGCATAGCTCCAAGCCTATACTAGATATAGTATGGATAAGCCTAGCGTTCAAGTGCAGATCGAACCTTCAAGGGTTTCTTCTTCTGGGGAATGTACCGTGCGGAGAAATAAGACGCGGAATAACTGAATATAAATGAGGGAATTCTGAAAAGTGAAAGCACGTAACAGGTGGCCATAAAAGCAGAGGAAGTGTAGATAGGAGCCTTATTGAACAATGCCTACTGCTTATCGTTAGACAAAATGGAACTGTATATGAAGGGAAGATCCGCGTTTCATGGACTCACACCGTCGCTGCTGTTTTCTTTCTTTCTACTTTAATTCTTTAAACTGCATACGCTATATAGATCATATTTAATTGGTTAGCATTGATGTGGCATTAGTTAATGATGCTATAATAATGCAGGAGACTGTAGTGGTAGCCACAGCACTGGTGTTTAATTATCCCTTGTGTGTAAATAAATCCCTTAAAATCCTGCTTCCTCTATAATTTTAATAATTATTACCTTATTCTAATGATTGCGCAATTCTAACACTGGAACATTTTTCATATTTTACAGGATTGACATGTCCCCGTATTTGGGATTCATGGGTGTGTTGGGATGAAACCCCTGCAGGAAGTAATGCTGAGGCTTTCTGCCCGGATCATATCATGGGATTTGATCCAAGAAGTAAGTGCTGATTACAGTGGAATTATTTCAATCGGATTTAAAAAAAATGTATTAAATACATTTTTTTTAAATCCAACAATTTTTGTTGTTCTGAATTTTTGATGTTTAATGCTCTCAATAACTAAACATATGAGTTTCATACTACATTATCAGTGTGTTAAATGGTGAACGTTCTTTGCATTCTAGGAAGGGCTCACAAAGAATGCCTCCCAGACGGAAGTTGGTTTCGTCATCCCGAGACCAATAGAACGTGGTCCAATTACACGAACTGCGTCGATCATGAGGATCTTGCCGTAAGAATTCATAAAATAGACCATATGCCTCTCCTTTTTAAAGTCTGCAATTCATTCATTCTATTTTCCGTTAATACTTCAAAACTGGAAGTTATATTTTTCATCAAGATGGAGATTTTTGAGATTCCTTTCAAACGCACCCTTTAGCCATGATAAATGCGAGTAAAACCCAAAGACCTTCCTTTTTACATAAATTATTCTGAATCCTCTATTGTGTGCGAACTTGACGTTTTGTTATATTTCTTTTGACAATGCACTTGTTGGTGAGCGCAAGTATATATAAGTATACACACTTTTGTGTGATGCGTTCAATGATAAATTTTATCTTATAAGCATTGAAGAGCTTATTCTTTCTTTGTGATATTTCTTCCATAGTGTATATAGGAGTGATGTATTTCCCCATAACTTTAAGTAAAATGTCTTTTCAGGACATGATCTAAATCCTCGAAATAGGAAACGGTTGCCACACTGCAATACTATTGTGTTCAATTCAAGTTTTAAATACATTGATGTACATATTTAGGTTACTTGAGAAGACCTTGGAAGTATACATTGGGGTCCTCGTAGTTTCCTTAAGAGTAGATGCAACTAATGATATTATAATGATATTACATTTATTTCAACCAATTCTTTTAGAACTTATTGAAATAGAGTTTACTGCAATCAACTTGAATATAATGAATTTTATTGTGCGGAATTGTGCAGAACAAGTCTCAACCACATTTTCATTTGATAAGCGTGGGAATAGCATAAAGCATATACATACTAACAAAGAAAGTGGGCGATTTTCGAATGATTTTCGGTTTCAGTCATTATTCTCAATTTCATGTATTGATTGTGCGTTCTTTTGTTCAATTTCTTTGGTGTGGTTGACCCCAAAGAGCAATAAATATGAGGATTTAGTAGCTATACGACTGTATAGTACAAAACATATACAGTAGCTTGAACGAAAGAAATACTCCGGAGAAAACAAAATTATAGTCGATACCAAACACATGTGCGGTATTGCGAATTGCGACGAGTTGGTTTTTACACAACATTGCGTTTGAAGCATGGAATGCCTTCATCTTTATCTTAAGCGCTGTACTTATATATGTACGTATAACATAACAGTTTCCTCCGCTATGATCCGTAATGGAAAGGAAGTCTCTAATGTTTACGCTAATATTTCTATTTTTACAGATGCGCCAGGCTATAAATACCATTTATGAATTGGGCTATCTGATCTCCCTGTGTGCACTTGTAATCTCTCTAATTATCTTCTGCTCGTTTCGGTATTTATGACATTTGTTATTTCTTTTATAACTATGTATATGTTTGTGTATTAAAAGCAACTACATATCTATATCTAAGTGTATTCATGTAGATATAAACAAACTGTATTACAGCTGCAGTTGCATGTTTAGCTATTGGCCATGGTCATGCCATGATATCTATAGTTCGTGGTAATCATTAAGGGTTACTTGAGTTAAAGTTTATTCGATGCCTTAAAAATTGATGAGGGGCAAGAAGAAACTCGGCAGAAGGAGCAATCAAATGATTTCCGCCGTTGGCATCTTTATTGATTTGAAAAGTTTGCAGCATTACAGAACTTAGAAGACGCTGGTATCTTGGGCAGCAAAAGTTGTTTGGGTCTTAAAAGTTTTACCAATTAAACACTGCGAGCTTAAGCTTTCCCAATAAATGTAAGTGAATTAACTGGAAAGAAGATTATGAAACCTTCTACTATATTGGTGGTCTCGAATAAATGAATTAAGTAACCTTCAATGAAGCGTAGCAGCATAGTATCGTAACCGAAAAACTGCTTTTCGTGATTTTACGCGGAATGATTTCATTTAGTAATTGTAAAATTGATTTACATTTGGGAACTTTTAATTAATTAACAAATTCTATTTAAAAATTATTTTGACGTGAATTTTAAAATTTCTTACACATACTGAATTTTCTAAACCTAGCGTATAATACCTGTCAAAGTACAATTACAATATAAGATGTATTTTTTCCAGATGCCTGGAATGCACTCGGGTCCGAATTCATAAACACTTGTTTGTGTCGTTCATCATAAACAATACTCTTTGGCTGATATGGTATCGTGCAATCGTCGGTAGCGCAGACACAGCGTCGGACCCGTCGAATGCGGTAACGTTTTACCTAATCTAATAATACAGTTTTTAACATTACCTCCAAAAAAGACATTACATAAAAAATAAATAGTACTGGCCCTGATAAATGGTTATTATTTGCATGAATGCTAGATTTGGTGTGGAACCCTTCATGTACTTGTTCAATACTTCATGGTTGCCAACTATTTTTGGATGTTTTGCGAAGGCTTATACTTACACACACTTCTGGTGTTTGCATTCACACGAGCTGAAGCTAAACTCCTGAAAGGATTTTACATTTTCGGTTGGTTAGGTCCGGCTGCTCCTGTCGCTCTCTATACTGGATTTCGTATTGCCATGAACTCCGACGACGATGTGTAAGAGATATTACGTTAAATACTGTAACGTTAGAATTAATTGAATTATAATTTTGTACTCAGTTGATGCACATTGAATACTCAGTCGTTAGCCTGTTCCTGGTACAAAGTAATTACTTTTTATGTGTACACTTAACGTCTATTCTTTTCAGATGCTGGCTTAACGAATCACAATGGAACATCTTCCTGATCGCCCCGGTGTTTGTATGCCTAGCTCTCAGTTTAGCATTTCTAATAAATATACTACGGGTACTCCTAACCAAATTACATGACAATCGAAGGACACTGGCAGTGTATGCGAGGAGAGAATCGAATTCATCCGACAGTCAGAGTGCTCTCCGTAAGGTAAGGTATTCTACGGTAAGACCGCTTTGACTAAAACTACTAACATTCCGAGTCTTTTTGAGTAGCTCTGTATAACTTGAGTTCGTCAGGTTATGTACGGTGCTGTGTGAACCGGCTTTGGTTTGACAAAAAACGTAGGAAGTGAGGCAAACTTGGTTTATGTAGTTAAAGTTGAGTGCTAGTTAATTCAATTAACCGGGATAATTTGGCTTGGAAAGATGCGCCTTGTTTTAGTTCATATTATTTGCATGACTCCTTATTTAGAAACTTTTTATGCCGTATAATAAACTAATTTAATGTAATTTTATACCCAACAGGCTGCGAGAGCAACATTAATTTTAATTCCTCTACTTGGACTTCACTATTTTCTGACTCCATTCAAACCTCAACCGGGATCGGATGGGGAAGTGGTTTATGAATCCATTGCAGCCGTGGCAGCATCTTTACAGGTATACAAGTAGTATAGTACTTACGTTAGTCTTTTAAGTTTTCCTTAAATGTTCACATTTACCAATGGCAGTGGACGGTGCTAGTTTGCTGTGAGTCTTGTAATGTAGAAAATATACTTTAAGGTACACATTCAGGTGCAAATAATCAATCATGTTCTATTACAGGGTCTATGCGTATCCCTCCTCTTCTGCTTCTGCAACGGGGAAGTCCTGTCGGTCTTGAGGAGAAAATTTTGCCGGCAGTACTGTCAGGGCGATGGATCCTACACTCGTGGAGATTATTCTTGTGCCCCAACCAGTATGTCGGTAATTAAACTCCGAGTTCTACTAACTTATTAAAATCTTTTGATTTATACGTGTCGTATCTAGTATTTTGCTTTAGCTGAACTAACCCGAAATAACATTCATATGTATAAAATGGTAACGCCGTGTCGCAATTTGTACTTTTTTTTATTTTCTTTCCATAACCGTGTGGATATTTTCTTAAATTACAGACAATGGTTATAAGGCGGCAGAGCGAGCTGGGTAAAGCTGAAGTTCAGTTGTGATTCAGACGGAAAAGCAAGGGTAGACGTACAAATGAAGTAAAGGGAAAATAACTTGAATCGTCCTATGTCAGCATGTACCTAGAAATGTTTGACTATTGCTGTAATTAAATGTAAATATGTTAACTGAGATAGGGTTTAGATTAAGATCTTGATCGATGTTGTCTTCAAATTGAAATGTGTATATATACCTTGCTGTTTTATGAATCTATATCCTATTTTATACTATTTCAATCTTATCTGTTATTTTTATAGTTCTGTTATTCACATATGTTACTTGTTTATAAGTTTTCCTCCGAAACTAAATTTGTTATGCTTAAGGTAAAGTTGTAGCTTACGCCGATTTTTATTATTTAAATCTTTCTTACAAATGCGTTGTATCAATCAAAGTATGTATATAATAGTGTCGCCCTATAAGCTAATGTATATAGAGTTGTTAAGATTAAGAAAGCACTATCTTCTCTTCAGTCTTCGGAATGTATTTCACTCACTTTTGCGAAAAATGTAGGCTTTGGCCGTGTAATATATTAGATTTACAACTAAGAACGCATTCAGTATATTGCGTTAATACTGATGGTATGTTTTTCATTAACCATGTGGTATATAGGTACTTAAATACATTGCCTGCGTATGGAACTTATCTGAAATAAACGGAACTTCTAAATAATTGTATTCTAATCAAAGTATTAAAGTGTTGCTGTATCTTGTATCTATGTATATGCAATTATGGAATTGTGCAAAATTATTGTCGGCGCAGGATCCCTAAGTTGATGTGAGAAGATTTCATATTTTGCTACTATCTGTAGTGTACCAAAATCCACATGGCACTAATATCCGTAACCAAAAACTCTACGCTTAAAACCAAAAAGGGGTAATTATTTTAGGTTGAGACCGTTCTACGTTGGGACATTTCTGCTTACTAGAAAAGTATGAAATCGCTACTTAAAGATCCTTCATCGATGATATGAAAACGACCAACAGAACAACACACAAGTGTATGTATAAGTGCATTATTTGGTGCATCAGTAGTATACTTAAATTGTAATAAGTACACCTATAATTAGCTTATTTATCAACTTACTTACGCATATAAGTATAACCATTTCCGTAGATTGTTTAGTTATTATAAGACAAAGAGAATATCAAAAAGGGACGCCAACGTTGGAGGAAACGATTACGCTTAATTAAATCTATTGTACACCTACTAAGATTTTCAGTTCTTCATTGATTGAAGATTGTAGTAGTATATGTGTGTAGTACGAATTTATTATTTTCCGCAGATAAATGTGTGCAATATATATGTGTGAATTTCCTGACAATTTTTGTTACGATGTGATTTTGCTAACCGAATCTCACAGTAATGATATGTATTTCAATTAAGGAGTAGGTAGATATTACATATTATTACAACTCAATGCACTGCTGCTGTGACTTTAACTTGCATATACTCTGTCAAGGCTATAAGTATGGTTAATTACCTGATATATATTATCTAAATGTATATACATATTTTAGAGGGTGTAAGATTCATAATGGCGAGCGTAAATACAACTTGACTAGGTTGCCATAATAATAATCAATTACACCATAATGTAAGTATTCTAGGGTTTTAGAGCATGTGAACCAGTGTTAATGTCTATGTATTGTACCGTGAATGTGTTTAAATGTAAATATTCTAAGAGAGGGAGCCAGTGTGAATTAACCATCACTCTCTCCACCTACTAAAAATTATAAGTAATCATAATCCAGAATTTCATTGTAAGTTTACTTTTCTTAAAATATAATGTCCAACTATAAGTATAAAAATGTTAATGTGTTGGCATTTCGGAAAATGAGCTATACAAATAATATTAAACAGAGTATAATAAATAAAGAAACAATGTAGAAAGCCAAAACTTAGTTGTCATATTTCCTTGTAACTCTCGGGTGATCAGAAAAAATTTGCATCAAGAATTTCCTGGTGAAGTTATTGATGGAACTGATGTTAATAATGTTTGTCATTCTGTACAAACATATCTCGATATCGCATATAATGATTGCAAGGAATACTACAGTATAATTGCTATATTTGACATTGTTACTAATACCATATGCATGGACTTCTCGGGCAGGTAAGAGCTTCTGTGTCTGAGCTTGTGATGAAATGAAGTTCATCGCTGAAAACAATATTTCCAACGGTAAAATGCCAAGATCACCTACCAAGCAATCTGGTTTATAATATAAATCAGCTAGCCAATCATAAAACAAATTAGTTTTACAAAAAAATATAATCCCTAAATCTATGCAATACAGAGGTGGGTAGTAGTACCTAGACTTGTCCAACCTTATGACCAACACTGTAGAGCATTTATGCCATCAATTAGAGAAATCGTTTTAACACTCCATCATATGAGGCCGAACCAAATCACTTCGAAAGTAAAGTTCCACAAGACCACAATTAATCGGTTTTATGTAATTTATTAGACTACAAGAATCAAAACGTTGCCATTACATAACTTGCGAAACTTGACAATGGCCCAAGGCTCACATGTTGTTGCACGAGCATTAAGTGATTGATAGCAATTTGAATTTGACTAAGGAATAACTACTGTCATCAGACCACGTGTTGCTCAAACTTCCTCCGTACCCTCTTAGTCTCATTTATTAGCAGTTTTGTAGTAGAAAGTGACAACATCAACCAAGCCGAGACCTACCAAGATTGTGGTACTGTACAGGAGGAATCTGTCTAATGGACCTCCTTTAAGATGAACCGGATCATCCCCGGGTCTCTAAAAGACAAAATTGGCTATTGCAACACTACACCTAGACATATATAGATACATATATATACTACAGTATAGAAACGGTTTCGTTAACTCACCTGGAAATGCCGGTACTTAGCATGCAACTTTTCGTAACCTTTTGCAACATCCTGGGTACCCTGGCGTTGGGCGGTGGTTCCCAGCTGCCTCTGACCGATTTTGTTCAACGCACAAATGATCTAAAACCATATATAAATACCGTCAATACAATACTTTCTCTTGTTCATAAAACCAGCCATTCCTCCACATTACAATACACAACCAAGAATTCATTCCTCTTCGGATTACAAAACAAAACCAATCATTCCTCCGGTTTCAATATAAAACCTACATACTTAAATACAGATCACACCACACCACCAATAAACCAAAATTAGAGATCATGATGCTCTACCAACAGTAAACTTACTTGTCTGGAATTCATGGTGAACTCACTGGGACCGAATCTGTCTTATGTAAATCTGAAATCAAATCATAAGGAGAAATTTAATTAATTTAAACCCCGTTCAACTACTTTTAATTTCTATTACAAATGTACATATTTTTACATTCAATAAGGTCGCAAATCTCAATCCCAACGACTAACTTCTACTAAATTATATTTATCTGCAATTAAATACAAACTATAACACACTTTCCTTTAAAAAACATCGCAAATAAATGAAGAAACCAAACCCAAAAACATAATCAACAAATAGTTTTTTAAAGAATATTAAATGTTCTTCAAAACACTTTCTTTTACAATAATAATAATTTAATTAATTTAATTTCATACTTTAAAAAAATCTCAAGTACCTTTTGTAACTTAACTTCTTCCAACGACCAATTTTTTGAGCTAAACTCTCCAGCAGAACGATCTTGAATATTCGCCAAAGTTTAGTTCAACTTCATCACATGGTGTTTTGCATAGAGAAATCTGTGGAGGAAAGATGGAAACAAATACTATTTCCTGCCTCTCAGAACGTTCATATAGTATAGTTTACTCTCCTATATAATTCCTTGCTTTTTCATAATTTCGATCCAAATTTAACCTCTGATCTGCCAAAATGCTTAAAAATGGCATACAAGCAATTATTATTTAACGATTAATAAGAAGATTTTAACAAATTAAATATTTTTATTATCTCCAACCTCCGATCATTTCACCCTCAAATGCGCGATATCCGCTTGCATTCCCCTAGTTTTTGAAGAACCCCAGCCGGCTACACTTAATATTATACTGAAGAATCGGCGAAAGATTTGAAAGTATCATAATTTGTATTGAAAGAATATAAATTAGTACTTTGGGAGCCATAACTACTGCAATCTGAAAGTATCATATTTCAATATAACAGCTATGGAAATTAGTACTTTCGGATCCTTTCCAACGAGAACCTTAAAGTGACATATTTCTGTATGAAATTCATAAAAGTTAGTACTTTGGATTCCCTTCCAATGAAATCCTTAAAGTGCTATATTTATACATGCAAATTATATAAATTCACACATTGTGATTTTTTCCAATAAGAATCTTAAAGTGTCATATTTCTGTATTGAAAGCATTCAAATTAGTATTTTATAAACTTTCTCTATGAAAACCTTAAAGTGCTATATTTTTTTATAGAAATGATCTAAATTCGCACATTGGGATTCTTTCCAATAAGAACCTTAAAGTGTCATATTTCTGTATTGAAAGCATGTAAATTAGTATTTTATTAACATTCTCCATGAAAACCTTAAAGTGCTATATTTTTGCATAGAAATGATATAAATTAGTATTTTATAAACTTTCTGTATAAAAACCTTGAAGTGCCATATTTTTGCATAGAAATGATATAAAATAGTACATTCGGATCCTTGGAGGAGACAGCATTGACTAGCATAGGGCTAAATGCTGGAGCATTGGAGTGTATGGTGATTCCTATGGGGCGAAAAGACTGTGAAATTCTCTCATGAAGCTAGAAGCGCTACCTGGTCCCATATGGGAAAATCAGTTGCTGAGGTTGGGGCCGGGGAGTGTCGACGTTGTGTCCATTGGGGCAAAATTCTTTCATATAATATTCCTCTTGTTCTCAATATATTCCCAACACAAAATCCCAAGATTTTTTTTCACTGCTGCTGGCAATTGTGCCAGTGCTCTCTCACTATATCATTCCCCATGTATAAATATGTGTGAGTTCAATATATTCCTATATGGTTAAAAACAAGAGGAAAAAGACGAAGAACCTCATCATCCTCGTCATCTCTATCATCCTCAATCCTCATCCTCACTGCAATAGTCAAATATATAAGCAAAGCACCATCAGCAGCAACGGCAGCAGCTGAAACGTCGTCGTCGACATATAAGCAAAAGCAACAAAAAAAATTAAAATATATAGGATTGTTGACCGACCAACTCAAGTTCAATTCATTCCCGTTCAGTCTTCCTTCACCTTCGTCCTTGGTCGTTTGGTTAGTTATCTTGTTGTTGGTTGGTTGGGAGGACATTCAAGAAGAGACGTTAAACCTTACAATTTTATTCTTCTTATATATATTAATTATACAGTGTTCCTTAATAGTATTTCAGTAATTCCTATAGAGTGGTGGAGAGAAAAAGACAAGATTTATTGACATTGATGATGACAATTCCTTCCTTAATAATTTGTTGTTCTTGTTGTTGATTCCGAAATTCCAAATCTGTGGGGAAAAGTCGGCGATCCTTTGACAGTTTCCATTTCCACGAAAAGAAGTTTCTCGCAATTTCGAAGGAAAAAGAAGTTTCTCGCAATTTTGAAGGAAAAAGAAGTTCCTCGCTGTTTCGGAGGAAAGACAGTTCTCCGCAGTTTGAAGGAACGACAGTTTCTCGGACATTTGAAGAATAGACGAGTTCTCGGACCATTGAAATTTGAAGGAAATACGGTTTTTTAAGGAGCAGAAACTGTGTAAAAAAAACGTTTTTTGTACCTGCTACAGAAGTGTAATGCAAAGTAAAAGTTGAAAGTTACATTGGTTTAATCACCTGTCACCTGTTTTGATTTGAATGCACCACCGTAATTAGAAATACTGTGGACGACAAGCAAGAAAAGGATACTTAATAGAAACGAGTCGGCGTTTTAAAAGTTACTTCACATCCTGCTGCCGTGCTCTCCTGTCTCTGTATAAGAGACGTCAACCCTGATTTTTATTACCAGCCGTCCGTGCCGTCATCGTCGTTCTCGTCGTCGTCAATTATATCACGCTCAACGGTTCGTGGATTCCTATTTTTGGAGGAATATTAATTCTGTGAAAGCTTAAGTATACAGGTAAATGTATTTTAATCATGTTTGGAGTATTTATTTGTAGTCATATACTTTCAACTTTGGAGTTGTAAAACGTTAATCATTATATAATTTGTAGAGGTATTTCTTATTTATAATTTAGGTAAGATTGTTAAGGTTTAGCGGTCAATATGCGCTAGAAACTGAGATCCGAATTATAATAATAATTTTATGGTATACTTGTGATAGTGATCGTGGATGAGAATATTTTATTCATGTTATGAAATAATGTTTATTATAGTCATTTCTAATTTCCATATGTCATCAGGAGGCGTTTAATAATGGTGGCAACTCTCTTTTAAGTTTAAATGAGACTTTCACGACATCGTGCTCGCTGACAGTTATAATAATATTTTGTGAGGACTGGCTGGATGTATACTTATATATTGTACTTATACCTACCTACCTACGTTGCTTTCATTTTGTCTGCGTTAAAATATAAATTTCATTTCAACCTTTTTCTCTGTATAGTTGATAGTGGCATGGGCATTATAATTTTCTATTCTTGTCGGAACAACAACGGTAAAATTATAAATAAAGCTCTGTACAAAGTGGGGAGGCATGAGAGAATGGCTGAGGAATGTCATTGATGCAAATGGATGGCATTTTCTTGTGTATATTATATAGTAAAAAAAGGGTTATGTTGATGTTGATGACTTGCTTGATGACGGTACATGTATATAAATGTAGAGTTCATACTTTTTATTCTTCTACTTGTTTTTGATTAATATTGTGATTTTTCTGGTATGTTCTTCGTTCATGTACAGTAGTGTGGGGCTGATTGTGAGAAGTGAGAAGTGACCGACCGGTGTGTGACTGTCATAACTGTCATTACAGATTTTGAATTGAAGGAACAAGGAAGGGATTATTGTTGTGTGTATGTATGTTTTGTTATTGTGGAAGGGATTATTATATAGATATGTAGGTAGTAGGTATGTTTGTTATAGATTGAATAAATGAAAGGGTTATATTTTTTTTATTGTCGAAGGGATTTTAGGATTTACTTATACTTACTTATAGGTATGAATGTTTTGTTATTGTCGGTGATGCGATAGTACGATGAATATATTGCATATATAATATTATGTGGAACGTGCGAAAAAGTTTTAAAAGCCGGTACATGCCGCAATCGCTATGAAATTTGATCAGTATTTGTGTAATGTGAGAATAGCAGGAAGCATTTTCATTTATAGTTTGTAGTTACTAGAGTTAGTAAGTACTTTTGCACACATAAAATGTTTCAGAATGTTACTTATGGGATTGCACAATTGTATAATGCTATCCTATACTGCTGATTGCGCATATAATCATTTAAAAATTGCAAGGCCATCAAGTATGAAGTATGTTCATTGATAGCTCTTTAGTGGTTCTTGAACTTTGATCCTCAAGATTATATACCGGCATAAAAATATGAATAATTATCTAGTGGTGGTTAATTAAACATTACTACTCTGTTCGTACCGACTAATCTGGCTGGAGTAATTAATATTTCCCTGAGTGCTGATGAAGCACATTATAATGATGTTATGTGGGAAATTACGTCTTTCCAGTCTAGTAGTTTGTATTGTTTGGAGTTTTATTGTTTACATCGGCATATTTCTTGCATGTCAACTTCCTCGATTGTTAGCCTGGCCTGGATTGATGTAATGATTTGTATTACATTATACTTATATACCGAATGAATTGGATGGGCCGGGAATAATTTTAATCGTCGAGAGGCGAGATTGAATCTAATTAGCGCTGTACAGGCAATTAATTTCAGTTTTCCATTCACAATTAGTAGTTGGTGTGGTGGTGGACATAGTACTTTTTGTGCAGTATCTTTTTTATCTGTTTGGATGATAAACATTATTCTATTTACTATTTACCATTGGTCAGTGGTTTGCCGTCTGGTGGTTTAAAAGTTTTAATTCAGGGATAAGAATTTGCTAACCTTGCTTGAAGTGTGCAACTTTGAAAATGCAGCTGATATGATGATAAATGAATGGTTGTTAATCGTTTTAATGTTTAATTAGCATTGTAATGTCACTAATGATGATATAATCATTAACATTTACTTTAAATGCCAATGTAGATTTCTGATACATCAGAAATCTACATGTATTTACTTTACCGGCACCTTGTCCATCTTATTAGATTGCCATTATTATTAGATTATTGCATTGCGTGAACAATCAAAAATACCTAAAATCGGTTATTATAAACAGGACTTTTCAGACCTTTCCCCGCATTTGCAAGTATAATTTCAAGTCAAGTTTTAAAGTCGAGAGTTTCTAAATTAAAATGGTGGGTACACATCCGGAAATTCATATATTATGAAAAATGGTATCACTACAAGATACAATATATCTGAATTAACAATTTTTGTAGAAAATTCGATTGCTGAGAACTAGTTTATAGACCCTGAGACTTAGACGTAACGTGTAGGTTACGGATAAAACTATTCAGGCCATGCCCTACTACTGCCCTTTTAATGCATTTGATTTTCAATACCAAAGTTTTGCTTTGGCCTCTTTGACCAAAGATCTGTTTGCTGTGAGAACCGAGTTGATTTATATTTACTTAGGGTGTCGCCATGTTCTGTCTAAGATAATTTGTCGTTTCTGGATCTGTTCACATTGCATCCAGTACAGTGCGTTTTGATAGCTACTACTATTGTTAAATTTACATAAAGTAAATAGTAGTAACAGCTATACAAATGTCTCTATACAGCACTAAGAACTCCATGCAGTAAAAAATAACTGCCATGTGCTATGTATGTGTACGGTGTAGAATCTTGTAACTTTGTAACCGTTCACGTCGGAGGATAAATTGCCGTCATTCAGTAGAAATGGTAACTTGTATGCAAGTCAGTCAAACTCCAGTTTTATCAGTAAAGAAGGCTCCATCAGAATCATTTTAGTAGTATTATCTTTCATGTCTACTTGACCTTTTCTGTAGTCATTGGGTGACTATGAGTGACTGACTACTGACTATACAAGCTCCCAAAAAGTAGCATCAATGTGTTGCAGAAGACTGATTTACAACTCTCTTTCAGTACCATATGCAATTATTAGTCATTAACGCTGATTTATTTTTAATCGGCTCTGCTTTGTAACTGTAAAGTTTTAGATATATTTACATATCTGTACATCAGTCAGTATACGTTTTACCATCTTGCAGGGTTATTCAAATATCAATGTCATGTTATACGGTTATGTATATCTACTTACGTTATAAATAAATTACATGTCTTCACTAGCCCCTTGTTGATTTGTGAAGGCACGTTGTGAATTTGTGGCACATTGCTGATTGCCCAAATTACTATGCAGACAGTATTTGGGTTTTAAAATTACTGTAGGCAATTGGAAGTACTTTTCATTTCTATGCACGTCTTACCTATATTATAGGTATCTTGGCACCCTGAATATACGTTCAGGTGTTTCATAATTATGTATGTATTGGTTTTCTGCACTTTGCACTACACACTTTGTTATGAAATTAAGATCGAATACTGCGTATATATAACACCGGCTTGTTATTAACAATGACTAAAAAATTAATCAGAATTGTAAACAGTCCTTGAACACATTTCTTGGAACATATGTACCTACCTACAAAAATGCAGACATGCAGTAGATAAATTGTACAGTGAAGTTATATAATAATTTATTATGAGTATGGATTATGAATAGAAGCAGTTTGTATAATTTAATAACGACATTAGTTTTGGAACATTCCAAAGTAAATTGCTTTTACAGTATAACTTTGGCTCGTATTTAAAAATAATGTCTTTAGACTTAAAAATGAGGATGAATTAAAGCTGTAGGTGTTGAAATGACTATATGAACTGTTTCTTAAAAAGATAATAATTATTCATTCGAACTGTTTAATATTACTAAAGCATCGTTTGTTAATAGCATATAGTCAGACATTAAGACAAGAAGTTCAGTCGCCACGAATATTTCGTATTGGTTCAAGATCTCTAAGCTTTCAGGGGTTAATGTGTTAGTAAGAAATATGGCTTATCTTTCTTATATAGTGACATAATCCAGGATTTTTTAATGTTTTTTATGATTTTTAATCTATTCGACGTACTTTATTTCTTTACTCGTTATGAATCCCTCAAAAGACGTCTGATAGTGAGTGTACACGAGCTGCATTTATTTCATGTGGGGGGCTGTTGAGACAAACGATTAAGTATGGAAATACCAGTATCTGTCTTATAAGTACGTGCGGTGGAATGGTAGAATGTACATGTATAATTTTTATTTAATATACTGCTAATGCTGTATATAGCTTTTATATTTCAATCAGTGTGTGTTGTTATAAATAAGAGCATTGATTTATATGAATCTATTAAGTTCTTCCAACAGTCAAGAGATAAACTTGATGCTTCCAGGATTGACTTTATCCGGTTTAGTCGTTCTGCTATGTCCGCTCTACTGTTGAATTGAATGAATAAAATGAATTGTTAGTTGAGTTAGCTCTTAACATATTATTTAATTTGATGCTATTTTTAACCCCAGCGTACTTAAGTAACAACCTCAAGATTTTGGTAGTATTCATTAACTCATATACTCATACCTAAAAGTCGATATTCAGGTTGTAAGTCACATGTTCTTCTTACCAACCACTATGCATTTTTGTGGAAAACCTCTGACTGGAGAAATGTTGGCGAATGGTTAAATGGTATCTACTCCGATGTAAAGAAATCCATATCGTATTTCCATTTCCTACACGGAGGATTTCCGTAATGTAAGCATGTGAAAATACTGTGAATGTACTTATATGCGTTATTCGTTGAAATGGCTTAGAAATCAAAAGTTGAGGCAATGTGACAAAATTATTTCTGTATGTACTTTCCCCATAAATTATATTTGATTCCGGATTTACTCAAGCAGTTGTTTAATAGTAATAATAATAACATACTAATGTACATGTACGAGTTTGGAAAAAGATAGACAAAAGCATTATAGAAATATAAGATATTACAAGGAAAAATGAATCATTGAATGAATTATATTGCTACATGTCATTTGTAGGGTTTTCCTTTATATCATACCAACAATAATGGTCTAAAATAGTAAGATAAACCTTTATAACTAGTATTAATTTTTGTTTTCGTCATTACAAAATAAGCGTAGTTAAAGTTTGCAATAACGTGTGAAGTTTTTTCACTGACGTCAGTGTTTTACAAGGAATAAGGAACTGTAGCTATATGAGCCGCACTTGCTCGTTATGTATTTATTCCTCAAAAGCACCTGTGCAATTAGTAGCAATGATATCCATATACAAGAATTGTTGGTAATGGGGAAGTAATCAGTATTTTATAGTTGTGTTTTGTTCAGTTGATAGGTATTAAAGTTGCAATAATTTGTAGAAGTTACGTAGCCAAAAAGAAGGTAACATTACCAGCTCGCGTAAATATAAAAACACATGCATGTATATAAGACGAATTTAGAAACGACACATAAGATTTATTTTTTACTTGAGTAGAAATAGAATCGGTGATAGTATTTGCTATGTCATTGTTGCAACAAAAGAAAGGTGTCATAAACACTATTTTTATCTACATTTGTACGTAAGGAGAAAGTATGTACCTATTTGTTCTACGTTGCATTCGTCATTAGTCATTTACTGGTGTTCGGGAACGTGTGTTTGGATTCAATAGCAATAACGAATACTAGAAAAAACAAATAACAAAAGTTCTTTTTCCTTACAGGACATCCAAAACGCATAAATCATGGATTGGGAAATGGGACTAGCTGTATTAGGCGTCGTAGCTGTAACCGCCGCTGCTGTGTACTTGGTGTCTGTTATGGGAATCAAGGAGAAAAGTTTTGAGGAAGCTATTGCGGAGCAGAAGAAAAGATCCGAAGATCTTTTAGGAAGAAAAGATACGAAAAAGAAGGTTGTTGTTAAGGATAAAAACAAGAAGCAAAAGAAGGCCAAAGAAAAAGAGAAGCATACAGTTTCACCGGGAGAGACGGGGGACACTGTTGAGCATCAACCTCATGCACATTCTCATGATGAAAAACATCACGTCGAAATCGATCCTGAACCTGAATTTCTAGATGATCTACCGGCCAGTGTGAGTATAGTTTCTATTTATGCGGATTAGATTTCGCCATAAAGTTGATTAAAAGGAAATAATACGACAAGACAATGCTTTACTGTGATTACAGGAAAGTAGGAGAGCGTCAGTTGTAAGAATGCGTGAATCTTTGAAATCCATTCTGGTAAACAAGGAAGAACACAGTCCTGTAATTGAAACCGAGGCTGAGCCGGCAAATAATTTCGAAATCATTCATCCAAAAGGTGATTTAGAGTTGTTAAAAAAGCAAGTCAGCCATGATGAATCTCCACCTCCTTCTCCTCCTCCGTTGCCCCAGCGACATTTGAAAAAAGGCAAGGAGAAGAAGGAAGAACCTGGAAATGGAGATATTCCAACCCCAACAGAACCTCAGAACTGGAGTTACTACGAAAACGTTCCTGCATCTGGAGTAGTAGAAGAATCTATTGAAGCCATACAAGTTGATGGGTTGAAAACAGGTCGGTCGTCAAGCCCTGATGAAGGGCAAGAGAATCGTCAAGGAGGAGAAAAGCTCAGTCGAAGCAAGAAGAATAAACGCGAACAGGATAAAGATGACCTAACAGCTTCTAAATTAGAGAGCACTATTGAACGTGTTTCTTTGTCAAGCTCCGAAATTCAAAATTTAATTGATATTCTACTTAACAAACAACACGCGGGTGACTCTGAATGGATCAATGTAAGTAAAACCGAAATAATTTCAGATGTGATACAAATGTTTGTAGCTGATTCAATATATATCCATGAAATCCATGTTTCAAGTCATGATTTTACTTTTACAGAAAGGAAAAAACGACAGTGTTGGGAATTTAAAGAAGCAACTAGCTGAAAGAGAAAGACAGCTAAATGAAGAAAAAGATTCTGTCCAAACTTTACAAACTACTTTGAATAAAGTCCGGCAGGAATTCACAGCAGAAAAAACTAAATTCACTCAGCTACGACGACAGCTGGAAGATACCAGTAATCAAAAGATGCAAGACGTTCAGCAGCTTCAAGGGAGACTTCAACAGTTAAGACAAGAGGCAATCGCTGAAAAGCAAGTCCTTCAACAAAAGCTTCAGCAGGTAGGTTTTATTTTTGTTGCAGTCTTGACTACATGCTCTATTGTTAAACAGTTACACGTCAAGTGAATACACCATCTTTTAATTACACATAAATTCCTAATACTGTTAATTTTTATACTTATATAGATGCAGTTAAGTTTAACTACACTGAGAGACGAAAACGTCGCTGTAAAAGGTGCATTAACCGTGGAACAAGGAAATCGTGGAAAAGCCGACAGTCTAGAAAGGGAAGCCGAAGCCCTTAGAACACAATGCGGTCACCTGGAAAACCAATTAAAAGCTGCTTTTCAGTCCAATCAAGATCTAAGTAATCAAGTAAGAAGCTTGCAAGAACACTTGAGGGCACTGGAAGAACACAAGAAGCAAGAAGAACATAACCTTCATACTCAGTATGCTGCACAATTTCAAGAGCGTGAGGCGCATTTATTAGGAGAGTTAAAAAAGTCGCAAGAATTGCTTGCAGAAGGCGAAAAGGAAAGAATTAATTTAAGACAGCAAAACACAAGTCTTCAGAGTTCCGTCAGGAATTCGCAAGATACTAATAAAGCTCTGGAAGAGGTTACCAAGAAATTAGATGTACGTCGGAAGTGTTTATACATATACTAAGTATATTAATAATGATTTTTGCTGAATGTTTTTATAATTGTTTTTATTTTTTAGGATTCTTTTAAAGCGGAAAAGAACACCAAAAATCTGCTAGAAGATTCAAAGGGGCAAGTAGCACTCCTACAAGAAAATCTTAAAACCAGTGAATCACAGGTGCAAAAACTAGAAAGCGAAAACAAGAATTTGTTAGAGCAAGTAGCTTCCCTTACAGACCTAAAAATCAGTCTGGAAAAAGAGAAGGAACGGTTAAGTAATGATATCCAAAATAGCAGTGCATGTGGCAAAAGCGAAGATAATGTTGATAAATCCCAATTAATACAGTTGCAAACCGAGTAAGTCACATGTGCTAATATACTATTGACCATGCCAGAAAATAACAATCATTAAGTCATTTCTGGCCAAAATTTCAGATTAACGGAAAAGAACGAGCTGGTGCAGGACCTGAGAAAAAATAACGAAGACTTACAGACGGAAATCGGGAAAACAGTTCAAGATCTATCAGCGCAGAGAGACAAGAATAATGAGCTCAGAGCTAAAAATGCTAAGTTAATGGACACACTTAGCGTAACGGAGAAAAATTTGGAAGCTCGCATTACCCAGTCGGAGATCCTAGTCCAGGTAATACTTGATATCTTGAATAGGGACGGTTTTTGGGGTGCTATAATCATGTTTTGTCGATGTGGCAATCATAAGGCAAATGTAAATACTTTGATTATAAATACTCGTTATTTCCCGTAGGAGGAACGTAGCAAATCTCGAACAGACGCTGAAGATCAAGTGAAATGTAGTCTCCGAACCTTGTTTCCTTCACATTCAACTCCACTGGTAAATTGAAACTAATTATATCTAATTCTTTTTATCCATAGCACTACATTTCACCCTGTCTACACCGCATTTACAGCTGATATTGTATACAGGGGTCGAATCTGTGCAAAACCAAGTGAACCAAGGCTATTTTTGATGTCTTAGTAGATTTTGAAGAGTACATTGGTTCAATAAATCTAGCATTACTTTGTAGTATTTATCAAAACAATTTTAGTATTATGCTGTAAATATGCTTTTCACTCAATGGATTTTATTATGTTTACGCTAATTTTCAGAACAAACAAGATTGGATTGTTCAGTTTGCAAAAAGTATTCGGGATGAAATTGAAACTGCGAAGTCTCAAGCGCAACCAACTAGTGCCAACAGTTCTGCTACAGTACCAGAAGAACTTACAACACTTCAAGAAACCAATAGTAGACTACAAGACGAAGTTTTACACTACCAAGATGTCCTAACTAATACAGTGAGTCCAATACTAACTTCTTGTTCACCTGAGTTTTATAGTAGCAGATTGTTTAGACTACAATAACAACGCCACGTGTATCGCACAAAGTCTAAATCTCAAATGTTGTTAATTGATTCCTTATCATTGGGATACGGAAGAGTGGAAATTCGAAATAACCTTGATTCCGTTGATTTTGCAGGAGTCTTTGTTAAGTAATCTTCAGGGCAGTATCGAGAAGGAGGAAATGAAGTGGCATCAAAAGCTCCAGCAGAAAGAAGCTGAAATAAGTTCGCTTAAAGGACAAGCCCCGTCCGTTAACGTAATAATATATAATTCTACCGATTATTTATATTGTAAAGCTTACAAATATTTTCAAATTTGTATTTACTTGTGCCACTGACACGTAATACCAAAACCAACTCTATACTTTTACCGTGTTTATTTTGGTTCAGGTTGAAGTATCAAATTTAAGTACGCTGTTGGAAGGAGAAAGAGAGGAAAAGTCTGTACTTTTGCAACGGTGCTCCGAGTTAGAAAATAATATCCAGAATTTAAAGAAGCAAACTGATCAAGCTGAATCTTTAAGAAGTGTAAGTCTTTAAAACTACCATGAATATTGCTTAATATTTAAAACCCCTATGTATTATATTTGAGTAACTCTAAGTGAATTCTAAATTTTAAAACGACCTTTCAGAATTTAGAAAAACTGGAAGAAGACTTAAAAGAAGAAAGGAGAAAAGCCGCAGAATTTGTGACTGAGCGATCGAGATTAGAGTCTGTCGTGATAAAAGAGCAAGATTGTTGTAAATTAGAAAAGGATAAGGTTATTCAGCTACAGGGAGAAATTGCTTCGTTAAAGGTTCGAACTTGACTTTAGTATGTTTAATTGTGAGTAAGCCAAGGAATGATTGTTTTCGGTGGTATTTGTAAATTGTACAGACTACGAAGTAATTGCGCTATAGCGGGGAATGAAATGGAGGGTTGGCGTTACTACAGAATTCAAAATTACTACTTTCAATTTTAAAGCGGGCTAAATTGTTTTCCTAATTTGTTTGTAGAAACAACTCGCTTCGGATACAATAAATTCAACACATATTTCATCTCCTACAAGCAATGGCGTAACCAATGGAAAGTCTGACGTTGCCGGAGAACCTGAGGTACAGTACAAGCATTGAACGCGTTTTCATCATGTTATGAATTAATAATTATATTTAAAACATTTCCGAATTCTAACTACCTATTCTTTTTCTTCTACATGTGTGTTTTAATGTGACTTAATGTGCCTTGTGTTATTACATGTGTATGATTGAGTATCTCTTCATGATGATGGTATATTACAGCCTGTAGTGAAATCGGGAGAAGTCTCTTCCTCTGCAGCTACTCTAGCCTCTCCGCATGCTTCTACTAGTTCCACTACCAATGCTGCTCCCTCCCCCAAAACTACTAACGCTGACCTTCCCATTTCTTCCAAAGAGAGTAAACCCAAGAAAAAGAAGGTAGGACTCAATTTCCCTGCACGATTTCTAGGCCGTTCCTAGTTTTCTTATTCCTTCCGTAAAATGAAATCTTCAAAGGTCGATTAGTAGGTTGTCGTATGTAGTTCCAGAGCATTAATTTAATACTCAAGAATCTACCTAAATGTATCTATATTCCCACCGTTCCACATGCACTGTAGGTCAATATCTAGATATATATGTATAAGCCCAAAGCGAGGGTTCCTGAATTGTTACAACTGGCAACCATAAATTGAATTTATTATTCAGATTTTTAAAATAGTTGTTACAAATCTAGTGAATAGGCAGCTGAGTATTATTGTAACATTGGTTTCACAAATCATATCGTCCATATTAAAACAAGTCGTTCACCAGAATTAGTTATTCACCCGTTATCTCTTATGTGTTCAGGTCTCACTCCAAGTTATAGGTGCAATAATAGCTTTACTTTACCTCATACGTACCAAATCACAGACAGTTGTGCAATTTCTGAGCTTTACTGAGTTGAGTATTTAGTCCTATGTAATTTGTAACTACTTACTGTCATTGAATTGTATGTCTGTTGATTTCAGTGTCTAAGTTTTAGTGTAACAGATTTGCTAACAGTACAATACTTTTTAAGATATTTCCCACGTAGTGCTGTTTACTAGTAATTTATTATTATACCTCTGTATCTATTTGTAAGCAACTTTATAGTCAATGTAGTTCAGTTCACATTATTTTGACATTTTTAACGTAATGTTAATTGTATACACACAAACTTTTTAAGTGTTACCAACTCATATAATAGTTGGTTTTAATGCTTGTGGGTGTGAATAATTTTAGTTACATAGTTTCAACTCTCATCAACTTTGATTTTTATCACGGTCTACCGGTCTATTAGTAGGTGTTAAGATTTTTGATTATAGTAGGATAACAATACCTCAATACCTGTCGTCTTAAAAGTTTGCAAGTACATCTCTGTTTTATTGTTAAAGTGGTTAATATTTTTAGTTTTTATACTTTTGGTTTTAGTTCGTACAAGCATGTACATTAGTAGTATGTAACGTAGAGTTGTTTAGTTAAATTAATATGTATTATTTCTATTTCGAGTGACATTTATGAGAAGTATGTTGGTATTTTTGTTTTCAGAGTAACGGATCTTTCTTATCATTGTTTGCATTGAATTTGGAATGAGGATAAATGGTGGTGGCAAGGTTTGCATGGTACATTACAAGTCATCTCAATTACCATGTATTTTTTTTAGTTTCCATTGCTTGTTTTCCGGCTCTCTTTCTTGCTCAACTTCTCATCTATTTAGATTCCCTTCTGAATAACGGGAAATTGTAGGTCTGGCGATTCCATATCCTTTGTACTTGTGTAAAAAATACTTAAACGAAACCTGTTTTAGGTAGTTCTCTCTTTGCATATTTAAGACTGAATTCTCTTTCGTATTCTAAAGTTATGCCTTTATGAATTATTGAGTGTGGATTACAGCAACAAAAGTTTTTAAATTAATTTCCAGTTTTTTAGACATTTCAAGGTGCAAAAAATAATTTTACCTATTGCTATTAAACGATAGGTTTTTCTTCACAATATGACTACTGCATGAACTCCCAGTTTTCATTATTTATAATTAATTTATATTGATTTTATCCTTTCTAGCCCCCTTCTCTGTAGTTTGCTACATAGTGCTCTAAAAATTCTTTATTTTTAATTTTTTTTGTAAGTATTACTAATTTTCATTTAATGTTTTCGGTTCCTCTTTTGCACATGTTTTCTTCCACCACTCTAGATGCTGGGCAAAGCAAATCTGCGTGTTATTAAAGGTAACATAGTGCAACAAGATAAAAATTTCCGGGGAACTTAGAATATTTTTGTTTACTACAGTTTCTGTCTATGATCTGCTAAACAGCACATGTGGAGGGATGCTTTGGAACTTTTATTGGTGTTATTTTTTTTAGATAATTATAAGATATTGGTAGTACTCGTCGGGTTTGTTAGATATTGATTTGTTATTAGGTACTATTATGCTCCGTTAAAATAGATTATACTTTGTGTACTTAAATATAGTTTTCTAGATTTCGTACGTTACGATCCGTATATATAACGGATTATTCCTAGATGGTGTACAGATATTACACAGCTTTGGTAATTTTACCGTCGTACATTTAGATTCGGGTTGTGCAAAGGATATACTTTCATAGGTGATCCGATGGTTGAACAAAACTGCATAATAAGTAGTAGCTTTCTCTTGGGTACATTTCTGGAATACATATGGAGTTTTAAGCTTTCAAGTCGCTTGATCAGTTTTCTGAACTAACTATCCCACATTATTCAAATTACTAACGGATTCTTGTATGTTTGGAATAATTATTATTATGTAAATTTACGTTGTGGTCAGTTTTTCTATTATACTTTAAATCTTTTCAGTCAATTAATTTTTTTAATTTTGCCTATCGTCTTGCAATCAATTTGTTAAATGTTTTACTTTTTCGTATTTGCTGAACTAATTATTGCTGTTTGTAAAATGTAGATAATGTTGTTTTGCTTTTGCCAGTTTTGAAGTATGCTCTTCTTGGGTAAATTATGGTAACTGATTATTTGGAGATTAAACAAAAAATTACAACCTCCGCTTTTTATTACAGTTGCACGGTGTTTATCGTATAAATAATTAAAATTTGGCAAAGGGCTTTGCGATTTCAACTTGTAGAAAGAAATCTAATATTTCTGCCTTGGGGATTTTTTTCAGGGTGCTTCGGCGAAAAAGTAAGAAAAGACGACTAGATGGGAAATCCTTTACCTAACGAAACTGTCGCCTAATAAGTCTCACAAATATATTCTTCTAACATCTGTCTCTCTCCCTCTCTGTCTCTCTTACGTCTGAAAACACTTTCTTGTTCTTCTGTCGGCTTTTCTTCGAGGGATTCTTCTTCTCATCACTGTTTTTCTGGCTTCAGTTTTGAAGATACTAAAGAGTTTGATGAAAATATATATGTATGCCTACTACAAAAATAAATACTAAAACTTATTAGTAAAATCGTATTTGTGAACATGAACGATGCAGAAAGAGAAGGCCAACGGTACTGCTGGAGTTCAAGAATCCATAACGGTTGATGTGCAGCTGGAAACCACTGGATAAATTTGAGGATGTTTTGATAATCTATGCATTCAATATTTTTACTGTTTTTTGGAGTTTTTCAGCCTTTCAAGTTGTAATCATTTTTATATAGGAGTGAATATAATTAATAATTTATTATAGTAATATTATTATTATTATTGTAGTTAGATTGATAAGTCCATGTTAATTAGTTTGTATGTAGATTAACGTTTATTCCTTTTTACATATAATTATTACAATATTCCTTTCACGCTGCAAATCGTCTTTGCAAATTCAGGAAAGTTCTCTAGTACGATGGTTTAATAAATTGTAAAAACCATTGTACTGCAGTTACATACTTACACTAATGATCATATATATTGATCAGCTGCAAATAGTATATTCATACATACATATATTTATTAATAGCACAAATAATGTGAGTATCTATATACAGCACACATAAATACTTGTGGTTGAAGACAAACCATTTTTTAATCTGATGTTGTTACTCTCGTAAAAAGGTTAGCATCGATTTACTTAATGCAGGTTCAGAACGGTATGTAAAGATACGGATGCAGACTGTCACTTTATATCAAAGTTTGAAGCTGCTCGAAGTGGCTGATTTTCTCACAGAATTTGTTGTATAGTACCAATCTTTTTGCAAGTGAGTATTGAGGTATAGTTTTAGTTTGCAAATAATATTAATAAAAAAAAAATAATAACATGGTATACATAGTCTAAAGTAGCGTATTGACGACGTATTTTGAAAATTTGATGTTTTTCTGGATATACGATGTTATTACTTGGGCATTGAGGCTTTGTAAAGTGTGAATATTCGAAATGTCTGCCAAGGGGGTTAACATAAATTTGTTTCACGTAGTACTGCGTCGAATTTGCTAGTTCGGGCATTTAATTCCGAAACGTTTGGTGCTTCAGTCTTCATATCGGTTAATAGGTTTCGGACGGAATGTGAAGTTCGTTTATCTGTTGTATTGTCAATGATTTTCAATTTCAACATTATTATATCGTTTTCTCGTCGAAATTTTAAAGTTTAATAGTTTAAATAATTGTATTGTCTTAAACAGAAGGCACATTCTCTGTTTGTTTTGACTTAAATTATTCCTTTATCATTCGTGCATCGCTTGTTTATTTACTTGTATAAATATAAGTATGTTAATCACTAGAACATTAAAAGTGAATAATGTGGAAGCGGTTTATAGAAATATATTTGTTATTATTATTATTACAATATGGAAGCTACCTGTATAATAAATATTGTAGAAGAAACTGTAGCTCTACATAAGGTATTGTTTATGATTGAATGTGTAAACCTCACGTTCAAGTGCTATGAATGAGTTTTAGTAAACACAGAAATTAAAAAAAGTAACTAAATAAAAATCGAAAATGTCGTATCGGGAGTTTATGAATGATGTGGGTCTCTCACCCAATAGAAACACATAACTTATAATTTGTACTTTGATTGTATTATTAAAAATATATATCCGTTTATTACACTCCAAGCATGATTTTACTCACATATGTAATTTCCCATTTCGCATAGTGTGTTAACGAAATACAGTTTAGCCTTTCTAGATTGTTGTATTTAAGCATTCTCATATGGGAAATAAAGTATGTTTATTTGTTTACTAAAAATATTGTCCATTGTTCATTTTGCCCATCATCATATTTGCATGGTTCGAATTTAATTATCTCAGTTTATTCTATTATTTCACCACACCGGTGTCCAAATGCAACCATCAATCAGCTCAGTGTAAATGAGAAAACCAAATAATGGAATTTAACTAAACACATTTTTAGCCTGTCATCTTTAAGCAGAGCATGTTGAGAAACCTCGGATGTGCAATAAAAGTACATATATTTAAAAATAGTATTTTACGCACAAGAAATAATAATTGCAAGGTAACCCTGCATACAACCCCTTCTACACATCATGTTAGCTGGTTGCGCAAAGACGTGTAAGGAAAATGAGATCAAAGCTGATCGGAAACCATTTACAATAAAAAGTAGAGTACAACAGATACATAAAACATCATGTTTGATTTGTAATTGTAACTCGAGTCAATGCTACTCATGTGTCAATCATCGCATTCCAAGGTTGTATGATTTGAGTTAACTGTGGTATACTGATAACTGCATGCAGGCTTCCTGTCGTAACTTTTAATATTTCCAGGCAATAGATCAAGAATTTCTTCGCAGGTAAACCATTTTTTCTTAAAAATTCACTATTATGTAAGTACAACTGTATTTTCATTTTAATAGCTCACACTTCTCTTTCATATATCTGTTCTAATTGCTATATACTAAACTTGCTTGTCCTTATCGGACTTATATGTATTTATACTCTGTCAAGAAAGGTGTTTTTGCATTTTTATTTCCATGAAATATTTTTTCTTAAATACATCTTACGTAATTATGGCTCTAGAATGATCAATTAGGCAATTGTTTTTTTTCTGCCACATGCCTAGCGCTAGCACTAATTCAATATGTTTTTCGTAAAAGTCACCCATCAAATATCTAGTATAAATAGATGTAATTATTGAATGAATTTGTTTCGTTATTAAAATTTCATATACCTATTTTCAGTGTTTTATAATATTAAATTAATTGAAACCCATTTAATTTCCAAATAAAATGAACAACTCACTTGTATAGCACACCAAGCGATGGCCACACAGTGCTCCGGCATTAGTGGCTCCATCACCAGATGATTTTTAGAATGAATAAAAATAAATAAATTATTTTGCTGTTTGTGTGTTCATACTGTTCATGGTGGTTTGTTTGCAGTTTATGCAATGAGTAGATTTCCTTGGTTGATTTAAAATCTGTCGGCGGTCTTTAGAGTCCGTGTTAAATTACACGGGTGGAGATAGCATGAGAGTCAAGGAACAAAGTCCTCCGGATGAAAATCCGGACTCCGAATACGGGAGATTAAATGAGGTTTTCATTAGCCATATGAAAAAATTATAAATATATAAATAATTTATTTTTATAAATATAAATTTAAAAAATTATTTAGCCTTATAATAAATATAAATTAATAAAATATTAAAAAGAAGATGCAGATTAGTAAACTTGCTAAAATTTCAGTCTTTCAATGCTATCTTATTTTTGTATTTAAATATGTAGATAAAAATAAATTAAATAGTTAAATTAAACGATGTTACTATTAACCTTGTTAAAATTTTGCGTGTATTATTTTTTAATTTAATATTTTTGTGTTATGTTTATTGCAGGTTTTTCACTCCGTCTGAACAATCTACAGCAGAAAATTTTAATTGGATGTAGTTTCATGGTAGAATTTCGTCCATTCAATTCCCGGGCAGTTACCTATGGAAGTATATCAGCTAATAATTTAGAACTCAAAATGTCAGATTCTTCAGATTCCGAGTCCGGGTCACAAAATGAGGGGAACAATTTAGCCCAGCAGGTGAGACAAGGATTCCTTCAAGGAAGAAGCCATCAGAGCCTAAAGACCACGAGCACAGCAAGTACAAGTGTGGAATTACATGACCCCGATGACCCTTTTGATCCCAATGAGAGTTTGGGCTTTGATTTAAAATTCTTGCGACGATTTTGGTACATTCACCAGCTACTGTTTGTCAAGATCTTTTCATTGCCTGCAACACTCTTTTATACACTTGTTCTATTTACTCTACTAAGTACGTTCATTTGTACTAAAATGCTTCTGTAAAATGCTTAACAGTTTGTATATAATTACATCCCTATTGTCCCAACAGCTTACTTTCTCACTATTGTCTTTATTTGACGGAGATAGAATGCTCAGGGGAAGGCCGGGGTAATTGCAATAGTATTTTAATATAAATTGTACACATTTTCTGTTGCAGACGAATTAGTTGTTTATCAAGTTGGCCTGGTTCCGAGCAAATTCTACAAAGTATTGGGAGATAAGGATATCAGTGGATTTTGGAGTGTGACGTTGTCATCATTTGGCATCATTATTGCCATTTCTTTGGTAATAATTATTGTTTCTTATAAATATTTCATGCTAGTAAAGAAGCGTTGGAATCACTTTGAAGGCTTAAAGATAACAACTTGGAAGCTTATATAAGTGTAATGTTCTTATTTTAATGATTTAAACAGGTTAAAAGTGCAAAGCAGTACTTGCAAAAATTATTGACGGTGACATGGAGGCAACTTTTATGCACAACTGTTCACAAGGCCTACTTCACCGATATAACTTACTATCAATTAAACGTCCTGGATAAAAAATTAGACAATCCGTAAGACGAAGGATCACGCTTTGGGGAAATTAAATTAATTTTTAAAGTTTATTATAGTTAAGTAATTTGCATAATTTGAATTCCATATTATATTTTCAGTGATCAGCGAATGACACAAGATGTAGATAAACTCACATCTACTTATTGCGATATATTACCTCGCATTATTGTCTCCCCTGTCATTTTAGGCTACTACACTTACAAGGGATTCGTTAGGTAAATTGATTACTGAATTAAATTGTACGGAAGTATTTAATTTTTTCAATAATAAAATTATTTCCGTTACGTAGCACAGGATGGCAAGGACCGGTAGGATGCTTTGCGTTCTTTCTGGTTGGCACAGTGTTCAATAAATTTTTGATGGGGCCCATTGTGAGCTTTGTTGCAGCCCAAGAAAAGTGTGAAGGGGATTTCCGGTAAGGGTTTTGTAAAGCTGATTTTGGTTAGGATTCCCGTCCTCATTATATTTAATAAATAAGTCCATAAAAATTGTGATGGGATAAATTTACGAAATCTGGGCTATGTTTTTCAGATTCTTGCACATGCAAATCCGAGTCAATTCTGAATCTATTGCATTTCATGATGCTGCTGCCGTCGAGGGAGAGAAGGCTGACATGTCATTGCTAAAGTTGGCCAAGGCCCAGCACAAACTCTATCTTCGCCAATTTTTTCTTAACGTGTCCATAAATTTATTTGATTATTTAGGTAGTATAGTTAGTTATTTTATTATAGCATTTCCTATATTCGCTGGCGTGTATGACCATTACTCTCCATCCGACATCTCAGCATTGATTAGCAAGGTATGATTTGAATCCATCATATGCACTGATAAGTAACTTGCTTGAATTGATTTTAAATAAACTTAATATTTTTATAGAATTCATTCATCGCCATGTATTTAATATACCAATTCAGTCAACTCGTTGATATTTCCCTCAAAGTTACGGACGTAGCTGGCGTTACCCATCGTATTGCTCAACTACTTGAGAGAATTTATTACCTAAAGAATTATTGGAGGCAACAGTATCTTCCAGACAGTTCAATAACAGACTACTCAAACATTAGCAAGTTTGACGACTTTGCTCGGCAAAGAGATTCAAGTTCCACAAATGATTCTTCTTGTTTTAATAAACAAACCGGTGGCCAAAGGACAACTGTTCCTGCGTGGATTTTAGAGAATGTTACATTTAGTGCGCCGTTTCGACAGAAAGCCCTTGTCAAAGGTAGTGAGCTTTTATCAAGGTTCCCAAAAGTTAAACTTACAAAATGACAATAACCTAACCTTAAATTTTAACAGATTTATCCATCACTTTATCTGCTGGGCAGTCTGTCCTTATTGTGGGTGGTAGCTCTGCCGGAAAATCGAGTTTACTTAGAATTTTGCGAGGTCTTTGGCCTTACAGCAACGGCAAAATTACTAGAATGTACCCTCCAGGATGTCAGAGTATCTATTACGTACCACAAAAACCCTTCCTTACTTGTGGCACATTGAGAGAGCAAGTGAGTACTTTTATATACTCGATTCGAAAATAAGCATTCATAACTGACATTATTATTTTTAATCCAAATTATAGTTGGCATTTCCATACAAACCTGACGATAAAACTGAGGGAAATAGAGACCATTTAATTCTAAAATATTTCAAATTACTTCGCTTAAAACCTTTACTAGAGCGGATTGGTAGTCTTGACGAAGTTGTTCCGTGGAGTGTGTAAGTTATATCTTATATGTATATTACATGAAAATACCAAATATGTAGTTAAATTTTGTTTAATAATTAAATTTCAAAATGTAATAATCACATTCTACAGGTATGAAAGTTTATCTCCTGGAGAGATCCAACGCATTTATTTTATTCGCGTCTTCCTACATCGGCCAATTATAGCCTTACTTGATGAAGCTACTAGTGCCTTACCACTGTCGATGGAAGATATCGTTTACTCCGAGTGTAAACGCCTTGGTATCACATTAATTAGCGTTGGGCACCGTGAATCCCTCAGAAAATATCATGACGTAGTATTAACGCTAGCACTTTCAGGAAGTTGGAAAATAGAAGACATAGTACCAGATATTAACAACCATTCCAATTAGTTTCGATTTTGGCTTCGAATAGTGTACAGGTTAGCTAAAATCCGGATACTGCAGTTAAGAACCATTAGCCGACAAGTTATGTAATAATGATTAAAGACTAATGGTGAAATAAAGTTATCTTACATGTTTATTGACAACGCAATGTTTAATAAATAATGATTATCAACCATAAGGTTTAATTTTCTTTCTTTGAAACAAAGGGACTTTTAAAGTAAATAATGCGATTACATTCGATCAGGATTGACTGCATCTCAAACGTTCGATACAATCATTCAATCATATCATCTTTCCAGAACAAATCATACAAAGCATGCATAAACTTCCAGTACCAGTAAAACAAAATTGCACACAAACTTTACAAACTCGGGCACCTCAGAGTGTGAACGCACTTAACGATCAGCGTTAATTACATCAATAATAAATACGTTACGATGTTACATACATGGAAATCAACAGCTAAAAATTCAATTTTCCAGAAATGATCACATTAACTACGACTATCTACTCGGTTCAAAACAGGCTGATGTTATATTACTCCCCAATTTAAAATATAATATAACGCAGTCCTCATCCTTAGCGCTTAACAATACAAGAGAATAAATTAACTTAATAATGACTTCCAGCGTAAAAATACATAGATATACAACAACCTTTAACAAGGTCACTCTGGTGAATAAGGTAAGTACACCAGCTGTAGAATCTAGAATTCGGCGTATTAATGTAAACATAGTGGAAAATGAAACCAGTAGTATTTCCCAGGAATATAGACTAATTTGTTATTTCTACTAGTTCAAGACATTCGATTCATCAGGTGCAACTGTTTTTCCTTATATGTGAAACTGGAATCAACGTCTTAATATTTGTATACTTCCGTCGACTTTAGTTAATGTGAATGTAATTATTGTTAAAATAGAAATCTTAATGAAATAAAATTACAGGACACTTGCAAACAACGAAAAGTCGAAAACGCTAACATGAAACCATTCTAGCTTTTTAATATATTAAATACACATAACCATAATTGCTTACTATAGAATCACGTGCTTTTGTATGGAATTTTCACGTCATTACACCTTTCGTTATTAAAATGTAGAAATTTGCACAAAATGAATAGTTATACTTTATATCAATAGCTGTTATGTCGAATAACAACGCTTACTAGCATGACAAATATTAACGTCAAGTTAACGAATAGTCAAGTTGAACATACAATTGTCTAACTCCTACACCCGCAAAGATGTTGTGAGTTTGGGAAATTATGTAGCGTGGATCCGCATTCTTAGCGACCTCCAACTTAATAGCACCAACAAATACTTCTGAACAAAGGGTCCAAAAATGAGGTTCCTGAACGCTGAATACGCCCTCCAATTGCATAACTCTTTGATAACAGCCACCAAGAACGGGTTCTAGCTCACGAGGAGTCCGTTGTAGAAGTACTTCCACCGTATCTATCAAAAAAATTAGTAGTTCATTAAATCTTAGCTTAACCAGATCATTGCAAGCAACTGTTCTTCTTAGTGAACTCATCACTACGAACAATAATCCCATAACTGCTACTCATCGCAAATGTAGTTTTCAAACGCATTAGTAACTGCTTCTTCCTTATATATTATCAACATTACAATAATTATTTATCCTTACCTCTGATTAGCGGTACTACACTGACGCAGATAAGGACAGCAATAAAAATCGAGCAGACAGGGTCAGCAATCAACCAGCCAAAGGATGACATTAGAAATGATGATACAATAACAGCTACAGATCCCAGAGTATCGGCCAAAATATGCAGAAATACACCTTGCATGATGTGAGAATTCTTCCCTTGAAGATTGTTGTTTTCTAGTTCACCCATATGCATTTGATTCAAATCGAAATGTCCATTGTGACTGTGCCCATCGTGGGAATGTCCTCCCTACATAAAACATTGATTTAATCCTCAAAATCTTTGATCTATCATAGCCCAAAATGTCCCATATTAACCGAAGACACTATTGGCGGATCCAAAAGGGTTTGCTACTTACGTGGCTATGGGAATGGGAATGAGATGATGAGTGGTTGCTGTGACTATGCCCTCCTCCACCACCGTGAGAATGTCCGTGACTCATTCCACCGTGCGAATGACCATGTCCATGTTGGAATGCATACACACCAATGAGGTTCACCAGTAGACCCAATATCGATACCAAGAGCAATCGATCATGTTTAACTTCTGGAGGCTCCATCAACCTTTCCACAGCTTCCGACAATATATAGAAGCCGATGTAGATCAAGAGTAGCCCATTGCAAAATCCAGCAATTACTTCCGCCCGAACATATCCGTAAGAATATCTTTCGTTAGCTTTCCATTTCGTGATTATCTGTAATTTTCAACAAACAACGTCATTATAAACAACATCCATCAATAACTTCTAACTAAACAAAATAATTTCAAATATTGATTTACATATATAATTGAAATCCCTTAAAAACTTCCACCATACAATAAATTCTCCAGACCCAAAATCCTACACCAAACTTAAAATAATAATAGAAACAACTTCAAACTTACCGACGCCGCTAACCCAGCCACAAGTCCATAACAATCGAAGAACATATGAAACGAGTCTGAAATCAGTCCTAGACTGTTGTTCCATATTCCGTAGAGTAATTCAACAAAGGCAAATGACAGATTTAGACACAGAAATAAGAATAGATTTTTAGAATTCCTATCCGAAAAAATAAGCCTAGCCAGTGAAAAAATCTTTTCCCCCCATTTGCTCGAAATCGGTTTCCCACTCACAGAATCCTTTGAATACACCGGAAGCATGATTCCCTCTAACAGACTACACAATCACCGTCTCTCCTCAGTCTTCCAAGTATCCCTAATTAATTTATATCCCCACTCTACACGTGTCCCACAAGTCCCTCCGATATTAATACCCGAGAAGCAGAAAATTCCGGCTGATTTATCTACCAGCTGTGGTCTTCCTTTACAGCTGCATCACTTATAACTTCTGTTCTGCCACACACGGTCAACGGTATTGTAAATACTGGAGGAACCTCGTTGTTCTCACTATCACAGAGTAACTACAGTCACGATATAGAGAACAACAGTATCGTTTACGTCAACATCAACATCGCTCACAGGTGATAAAGTATACAAAAGTAGATATATACAATATAAGATTCGGAACTATATAAGTATATAGTAAAGAATTATTTCCACCTGTTTCTGAATTTAGTTATAAATACTAATTTCTATTGTATAGTTGAGCCTTTCCGAATCCTCGCTAGCACTACACGACGAGTAATAATTTAGTAATAACTCCGAATTTTCTTCGATATTGACATTCACACTGCAATTTTTCTTCTAATAAAATGTGAACTGTGCGCGGGGACCTGCAATATTAGGAAATCCACAATAAATAATAAATCCGCCATACATAGGTAAATGTAATAAATTCACGATACACCACAAATTCAAGAAATACAATAAATCCACAATAAGTTTAATAAATTCAATAAATGCATAAAAATATAATAAATAATGATAAATACAATACATTCACAATAAATTCAATAAATACAATAAATCCACAATAAATTCAATAAATACAAGAAATCCACAATAAATTCAATAAATACAAGAAATCCACAAGAAATTCAAGAAATACCTAAAAAAATAATAAATGGCAATATTGTTACTATTCTATTCTCCCCTAAACCGCAAGTAGAACAATAGAAAATGGAAAAAGATACTAAAATCAAACCTAAACCGACTTATAACTTACTTTATTTAGCACTTTATTTTATTATTAATGACACTGACATGCTGACATCAGAGGTCTTGGAGGTTGGAATTGGAACCAAAGCGCCAGTTAAAATCCTGAAAAAAAATTACTGTTAAATTTAATAGGAGAAATACATAGATATGAGATTTGTATACGTGTATCGCGATTTTGACTCGCTCGCTCTCGTCTCGTCGCTCAACAGAGAGAGAGAAGAAGAATCGCTGTCACAGAAATTCTCGTGGTGGATTTTTCATTGCAGTTTCCTTATGTCGCTCCACGCTCCTTATGTACATGCCATGCTTTTTAAATGCACGTATAAATGTATAACTGTACATGCATGGCGATCGCCGACAACGCAAACGAGAAATCCGTGTTGTAGCATTGCCTATGTTAAAGCATTGCCTATGTTAAAGCATTGCCTATGTTGTAGCATTGCCTGTGTTAAAGCATTGCCTATGTTAAAGCATTGCCTATGTTAAAGCATTACCTATGTTGTAGCATTGCCTGTGTTAAAGCATTGCCTATGTTAAAGCATTGCTTATGTTAAAGCATTACCTATGTTGTAGCATTGCCTATGTTAAAGCATACGGAGAGATGTTCTTCCGTCCGAGAGAAGCTCCGCTGTCCGCTCGGTTCTGCTGCTGCTGAAGCTGCTCGGCGTAGCATTTTTAGGGATTTTGAGCTCCGTGTATAAAATTTAAAGGCGCTCGTTTAAACTGTAAATAAATAAAATCAAATTAAAAATGAAACTAATAATTTTTAGCAAAAAGTACACTTAATAACATTATACATTGAAATTTCATCTTTGACCTTCGGACTTTGGCTAATTTATTATTAATTATTCCTTATTCCTCTCTGGCGTCGTAGCCATTTAAATAAAACTTTCGTTGTTATTGTTGTTGTTGATTATTTATTCTGTTTTTTGCAATCATCAAGTCATCAACAAAAACAAAAGGTTCTTTGGTTATTGATCAGGTTATATTTTGTAAGAGAGAAAAATCAAAATAAAAACGCAAAATTTAAAATCCAAAGGCTTGGGAGTTGATGTTCAAACCTTCGCGTACGGAATGCCATCATGGCTGGTAGGTGTGGTTTACCTATTATATAAATATATGCGTACATATATACATATGGCCGTGCTCTTGTTGTTGATTTCTTGGGAAAATAATTTAATCAGTATTAAATTATTTTTTTGGCATTTATCCCTCACGTCGAAATAGATTTAAATATTATTGATCATGATCTTCGTACTGTAAATGCAGGGAATTTGGGATCTGGAAATACTTTGGGAAAGTGTTGTAATCATAAATTTTTAAAATTTATGATTTTGTTGAGAATTGTTGAGGACGGGAGGGATAATACTGCAAATTGCATCACAATTTGACGATAATTGAGATACACTAATTAGTGTGGCTGACTTCTATATGCGTTCATTGCGTAATTTATTTGGGAAGGGTTGATTGTTGGGAAATTGTGTGCGGAGGATTATTATTATTGCATAGTTAAATTGGAAATGGTGAAATATTTGCTGTAAATGACTATAAATTAGGTGATATCGGATGATGATAGTTTGATGGAATTGTGGAAGCCGTAGATATAAGATCCCCCATATAGTTTTGCTATTTGTATTGTTGTTGTTGTTTCGATAACTCCCACACAGAAGGAAAGGAGATAAAAATATATTACGGAGGAATATTGTGAATGATGGAGAAAGATTTGATGATAAGGTGATGCAAATTATATGCTGATTTATAGCTGAGATACTGCAGAAGTATTGTGTTTGGTGGGTGTTATCATCAAATCATCATCGACAAGAGGAATAAGTGACGACGATTGTATTGTCATCAATTTTGTGATGATGAGGATGAGGGAAATGAACTTGTTTTGACTTTTGAGGAGAATTTTGTGATGGTGCTATCGTGATAGGCTGCAGGTCGATGTGTTTGTGTAGAGACATTTGGGGAGGAGAGGGACACTGAATTGATTAGAGTTGAACGGAACATATAGTATAATTGTGTTGTAGGAACTTTCTCGGATAATTTCTGATGGTAAAATGTTTTATGAAGAGCTTTTCACCAGATCTCAATGCAGTTGCTGTCAGCAAGAAGTGGCCGGACTAGGAGTGGAGTGTGCGGAATGTCCTAACAACTTCCGTCTCTGCACTGAGGTATCTTTTTTATAAATATTTATCTTATGTACATATATCAGGTTTAAATTCAGCGGTTTATCATTTACGCTGTTTTGTTGGTATAAATTTCAATGCAATTTAGTCCGGACTTGAATTTTGTGTAGAGCGTGGATGATTATCTTTAAATCTTTATCTTTGTTTGCTTTCAGTGCTTCTCCTTGGGTGCTGAAATCGGCCAGCATAAGACGGATCACAAATATAGATTCTTCGTAAGTTCCGTAATCTAATTTTGATGTGCATAATCCGTTATGCTGATGGATTTAGAGGTAGATGTAATATAGATGTACTTCAATAAGCGTAGATGTAAATAATGTGGACTTTGATATCTTCTAGGATACTGGAAATCTAGTGATATTTCCTAGTGAGTCAAATTGGTCTGCCCGAGAAGAAATACGATTGTTAGATGCAATAGAGCAGTATGGATTTGGGAATTGGCAAGACATCAGCAAACACATCGAATCCAAAACCCCTATTGGTATGATACAAAGATACTTTCAATTTTTGAAGTTTATTTATCGTGTTATGCTGAACGGATGAGCTAATGTGGTTGTTTTGTACCTCATCGGTATTTATCAGAGGCCAAAGATGAGTACGTTAAGCGATTCGTTCAAGGAACTACCGGTCAAGTAACTTGGAACAATCTTAAGGAGAAGGTCCAGCGTCCCTTGGACCACACATCTGTTGACAATGGACCTCTGTCGCCTACGTTGACTCAACAGTTAGCACCATTAGATATTCAGCCAGATGAAATGGCCCAGTTAGGGTATATGCCTCAGCGCGATGACTATGAGAAAGTTAGTCCTGTTTTGTTTTAAAAGTTACTAATAATATAATATATCATTTAAAGACAGCTAATAATTTTGTTGTGGAAACTAATTTAGGAGTTCGACAACGACGCAGAAAAACTGGTTTCCCAACTCGTGTTCAGTACAGAAGATGAGGACATTGATATAGGTAAAATCATTTTCCAGGTAAACGAAATTCGATGTCCTTTGGTACGGGAAACTGAACTGTTATTTAATTTTAGCGCTGAAGTTAGCCCTCGTCGATATGTACTCAAGAAGACTTAGAGAACGAGTCAGACGCAAACGTGTTATTCGTGATTATCAACTTGTATCTCAGTTTTTCAAGAAAGATCGACTATCTCAGAAGCGACAGTTTGCGGCTTATGAGAAGTGAGTTTTATCAGTGTTTGACTTGTAGGCAGTATTGGAACGTATTTACATATGTTTAATGTTGTTCCAAATTATTTCCAGGGATTTACAGGATCAATTTAAAAGTTTCGCTCAGTTCCATTCAGCACGGGAGCATGATCATTTCATTCAAAACTTAGTCAAAGAAAAGGAGTTAAAGTTCCGATTGTCCGAGTGCTACAAATATCGTCGAAATGGAATTACACGTGCTGAGGAGTGTGTTGAGTTTGAGCGTTTAAAGTCCAGGAAGAAGTTGCAGTTACAAAATTCCAGTCCAACTTTGACAAGTGATATGGTGGCTGACCCTCAACCTTCTTCGTCAATTCCGGTTGACGCTGTTGAGTCGCCAAAGGGACAAGGTGCTGCGCCTGAGGTAATATTGTTAATGTTATCTGTTAGCTTAAATGCGAGTCTTCTATATGCCAAAACTGCATTTTATTTTTCCTTCAAATATTTAATTTTTAATGGGAGGGAATCTGATTAAAATTTGCCCTCCAGGATAGCAATCCACAGAATCTGGCAATGAACTGTCTAGCAGTGCCGATGACCAGAGCACCAACTCTCCGAACAACGGCGACCCTAATGTTAGTATCCGTGTTAATTAAGTTTTCCTGTTATTGCTGTAGATCGCGCATAATTATTCAAGCATTTGTTTTCTGTACCAATTATGAGTTTTTTATTCTTAATGTAGTGCCGTGCATGGACAATTTTCACATTTTCCACTGATTAATGTATTTAGAAATGTTTTAAATAGTTTTTCAAAGTTACGTTGGTAGGAGTATGTAATCCCGAGTATTTCAATTATTATTTTAAAGCTTTTGCAAAAATATTTGCTTGTCTATATAGCGGCGTAAAAAGAAGCGGAGACGAGGATTGTTATCCAGACAGAAAACGCATAGCCCAGCGGTTCTCATGCGACGACTCCAGCTCAAATTACGAGGAATTACTATCCGTAGTGCTCTCATCACCAATAACAGGGCTGCCGCCGAAAACCCAACTACTCGAATGCGAGGGCGACCAAAACTCATCGCCGCTCCAAATGGACGAAAAACCAAAGGATACGGAAGACCAATTTACTGCTGATATGAATTCTCTTCCTTCTTCTCAACTTCTTTCTTCTCCTGAAAAGCATGTAAGTTTTGCCTGTTCTTGCATGAAGCACTTTTGTAGATACATGTATCTTAAACGTATACCTATAGATATACTTACAATAATTTTATGACATGATTTTGGCTTATAAGTTGTTAAAATCCTCTCTTTGAATATTTCCGTACAGCTCTGTTTTTCAACAAATTTAACTCCTTCTCAATACTTAACTATTAAAGCTGCGCTTCTTGTGGTGAGCTACATTCAAAATTACGAAAAATTTGTATACCTATCACTTCTGCAATAATCTAGTTTCTAATACGTCATATGAATCTCTTGGTTTACAACAGAGTCAGGCACCTACGAAATGCATGCTGGGACGACCGCCAAATCTTTCAGACATGGAATGGAGTCAGATCGTTAACTTCATGATTCAGAGTGGTTGGATGGCTGCGTCTCGCGTGTCCTCTTCAGAAGCAGAATAAAGTCTTTTCTTTCAATATTGTACACTTTTATATGGTCATTGAATGGACTCAGCTAGTTGGCATAAAATTATATTGTTGAAATGGAATTCCGTCGTGAGAGGAAGATGAAAAAACTACATTATCAACGAAATTTCATTTATGCCAAATGAACTTATTTATTCACTTCTTGTACTTTCTAGAGAACTTCTTCACGTTTATGAATATGTCATAAGATCCTTTCGTTTAGTTTCTCTATCATTAAGGAATTCGTAAACTACATTTTATAAGTATCTGTTTGCGTTGAGGGCGTTTAGTATTTTTATACTGTATTTAAAAAAAACCAAAAAGTACAATTAATGTATGCCGCACTCGGATAATTGCGGCATGAAGTTACTATACAGTACTACTATTTATCGATTTTGATTATTTAGCATGAATAAGTGGCGTGGAGGATAATTATAACGGTTATTACTATATACATATGTATGTCAGTATGATTAGAATGGAATAAATAACGATGGTGTTGTGAAAATTCTGTGTTCTTTTCTTTTATTTGCGTCAACCGTTTTTAAGGTATTCTTCAACATTCGGGTAGCAAGTAGTGACCAGTCTTTAATCTACAACGTGAATTTGTTTCCTACATTAGTTTTAACAACCACATATAACGTGATTCTCCTGGGGTTGAGAAATTGTAATTTGTTTTTTTACTTCTTATTACACTTACAGAGCATCATAATTCATTTGGTAACGGTTTAATGTTGGTTCATTTCTCACATTTTACAATATTTCATACAGATTAGGAGTATTAGCGGCTGGATTCATTGTACAAAATTATTCATTGCACATAATGGATGCAACCACACTTGTCACGTTGTCACAACTGCCGATCCGAGTTTGCCATAAACTGGAGTCTGGAGTAATATGCATTAAAATTTATTGTATGCAATACGATAACATTTGAACTCGAATTAATAAGTTCCGCTCATCCTGTATAGCTCAATTAATAAGTTCAACAACTTACTTATCTTGTTACGTTTTTGGCTCCGCGGAAGAATTTAGGTTCAAAATACTGTAATTCATACACAAAAAGCTTATATAAGATGTAAATAAGCATGTACTATATTTTATACTCATGGGTGTGCGTATGTATACTTGCGTACATGTACATACCAATCTCTCCAAAAGTTGTGTTTTACAACTGGATTTCTTTGGAAAGATTATTTTTATTTTGTGTGATGCATTTACAATAAAGGATTAAATTGCAGCAAATTAAGTAGTAATTATATAGATGCCATGCAGCAATGACAGGAAGAATAATATACCAAAGCAGTAGATATGGAGCCCAAGAAACTATAGTAAACTAGTTGTGTGTTCCACGTATACCGCGGTTACACGAGTGAAGACTTAAGGAAGGCAAATGTGGTCTGTGTGTTGGAATAGGAAAGGTCAAGCAAAGGATCTGTTGAAAAGTATCCTCACACCCCGGCTTCTATACTATTATACATGGACTACGAAAAGGTACTCTCTACATGATCATCACCAACTCTCGCACTCCCAGCAGGACAACGGAAAAAGAACTCATCAATGCACCTCATCAACTTTAGCTTATGGCTGATTTCTTTAGTGTAAAGAAGATATTTTAGCCGGGCTTGAATGGCAGAACAGGAGACGTGTACATATATAAGGATATCAATAAGTAAGTATACTTATAAATACTGCACTACCATAAGTATATATTGATCTTAATGCTTGTGTTAACTAAGGGTCTTCACATGATACATACTTATGGTATACGATTAGCGTTTTCGTCCCTCTTGTCTTTCTTGAACAGTTTTGGTTTATCCCAAAGTTTCAGCAGCTTCCTCCATGTATGCGTACATAAGGGCTTGGAATACATGTAAAAGTATCTGTACACTTGTACACAATTGATGCGTATCTCATCTCTCCCAGAGTCCATTCGGTATTCCATACCGTTGTTCTCCGTCTAGCCCACTAGTATATATAAGAATTTTGTTATAGACAACAACAAAAAAAGTAAAACAGCCCCTTTGGAAGTTACAAGTAAGGAAGCCTTGTTGGCATTCGGACTCGAAGAAAAGTTTAAGAGAACCATTTCATTCTTGGCTTCCGACCCCTCTAAATCAAGTGTTCATAGGCTTCATATATTAGTTGACGATTAGCTGGCCTACACATTGTGAATATATTCGCATCCCGTTCCATTCAATTTTTCATGATAGTAATCCATCTCTATATAGTGAACATCCTCGTTTACATCTTACACAGTTTTTGATGACTGGAGCAGCTTTCAGTTTGCCCCATTCATCTTCGCTACTTCATTGATCAGAGGCATTATTACACACAACTCGTTGATTTGTGTAGAAAGCAGTCAAGTGCTGATACTTGAGGCTACAAATTTCCTTACCGTTTAAATTAATTTTAAAATTTAACGTTGCAATTCAATTCATCATATTTATTTTTTAATTCCTGGTAAAGTCACAGATTTGGGTAAATATATATATGTAGTTTAATTTACTCATTTCTTTCTTAAAATAATTGAAGAGTGAATAGTGACAAGATAGTTGAAAAGAAAACACAACAGTGGAGAAGACACCAACGAAAAAGCATGCATTTTTCAAGCGAACACTAAGAATCTAGTGAAAACTTATTCAAAAATCCACTTTCCTGCAATTATTCAGTTGCCCACTTGTGAAAATGTGGGCGTCACTTTGCCGGTGCTTCAGATTTTGTTGGTAAGTATTTTTGGTTTGCAGTTTCTTTGGCAATTCTATTTATGCGGCTTTTAACCTCACAGCTCTCGCCGGTCTTACTGTTACTGCTTTTAAGGTTTTTGTCAAGTCAGTTAGTTCAACATTAATTAGCTTAAGCATATATTTCTCACCGCCCACATGCTGTCAATACTCATCTTACAATGAGTACCTATATAATCATGTTGCATAAATAGTATTTATTGACGAGCGGCATTTGTACTTGTATCTGTACTGTCATGCTAGGAATGACAATGCTATAGAACATGAGATGAGGAGCACGTCAAAATAATAATCATAAATTCAGTAATAATACTTAATTACGTCCGGACAGATCGTCTATATAGCTCAGTGTACATAGCTTTGTGGGTGATCGCTATTTACCATCAAGAAATCGATTACATTCGTGTAGACTGAAAAGTCATTTATATTACCCTGTAATTCTTGTTCGGCGTGCCTAGTAAAGCCATAAATCACTTGAGAGGAGAGTACAAGTATGTATTATTGAAACGGAGAGCAAAAGGGTAGGTGGCTCAGGCACTTCTGAATTTTGCGCATGCAATACGTCTCAAGTTTCCAGAAGTATGTAAAGACTCCTGTCGGACAGGACATACTTGAACTAATGACTAACTATGTGGTTTTATTTTCTGCAGCTACCTACACTTGTTAATTTGAGTTGCGGGACATTTCTACATAAATAGATACATCTAATGTTAGGTGACTTATATTTTCCAGTTCATTCTTCCATAACTAATGATAAACAGTTAATTAAACTGAAGACAGAACGATTGAAGTGTATGTAGATGTATTAATTATCTAAAAAGTCAACTTTCCCTGCATGCTGCGATATTTTTTACAGCTTGGTGGTGCTTTGCCGTATATATGTAGATATGTCAGTGACAGAGCAGGTATTTATTATGAGAGCTAATTAAAAAGCCGAAAGTGGACCAGAACAAGTTTCTGAAATTTTGATTTTTCCTAAAGAAACATATCCAACTTTACAAAACGATTACACGGGGTAGCTCTCATCTAACCAACAAATTAAAGCTTTCCAGGAATGAGATCCAGAAACAACACAAGTTCTGTGTGTACATTTCACTGTATGTACATATTAGCAAGTATTGTGTAGAAGATATCTGAAGGTGTGTGTGTATAAGCATCCTCTACACGTGCGAGCTGCTTCTTGTGTGGAAGTTCATACGAGATAACAGGGTGTACATGGGTTAAATGGAATATAAATTTAATATTAATATAATGGGTTCCTTTAAATACAGCCAATGTGCCGAGATAAAAAGGAAAACAAGACGAGTAATGAAACGCGTTGAATTATGAGAATAAATTTCAAACATGGTACACCGGTAAACCTAAAAAGCCACTCCTGATTTAGCTGCCACAGTATAATTCATTCCCGTCTCAAAAAATTCAACCTAAACTCACAGTCACGGTTTCACAGATTCTTTACATAATGAATGTGTGTGTACCTGCTGGTTGCTCGTTGCATCTGAAATACTCCCTTCACGTTGCATCCTTGTAAATAAATGTACTTAAGGTGGTGAGGACATGTTTTACTAATATATTGAGAGTATTAGTGAAACAAACACGTCCAGGTCTGGAACTTTTACTACCGAAGTCATGCATATATAGTATGTTACACATTACAGTACTCCCTTTGACAGTCAGCTCGAGTTATTAGAAATCATGTTAGCGTACATGTGTAATATAGTTTGCAAGCTCAGTGGCATATTGTGTGTAAATTAGGAGCTGGAAAGTACTTTTGTGCAAAGTACATACTTCATGTACAATCCCTGACTATTGCATATTATTGAAACAGTATTCAAGTTCAAGCAAATAGTACTTCAAATCATGCATCACATCGAGAAGCTAGCATATATTTAGACGCAGCATTCAATAAGTATGTACATTAATTTGAGATCATCCTAGCAAGTACTTGTCAAGTGAATGAGCCAACAATAAACTCGGAGATCTTAGAAATGTAAATATTTAAGACTGCAATCACTATTCCAGAAAGGGCAGACTCTTGGGTTGGTGCATAAAAATTGAATGAGACTGCAATCGTTAAGTTTTCAAACTATCGAAATACCATGGTGCGTATACCATCGAACATTCCGTTATTATTGAGTCTCACGGATGCAAATTTATAATGATCAGTGCGTGAGAAATTCTACTCGACTGCAAGAATATCAACAAGCACATGTTTTAAATGCTGTGCATTTATAAGTCATGAACGTCCACATACTTATGCAGCCGCACTGGAGAATCCGTATAAGCTCTCACTCCGCATAATCAATGCAATTCACATTTATGCTAATTTGAGTAAACGACTCTTAAAATTGTTATGGCACCACTAGCAGTTGTAATTGCTCCAATAACAATATGACTAATACCATGGAGTTTATGTCCGAAGCATAATGTGAGTTAAGAGTTACGACTTAAACGTGTGTCAAGCAACATCTTAAACGCGCTTACTAAGGTGCTAATAGTTAATTTATAATATAATTTTTTTAGCTGGAACGATTGACTTTGCAAGTTTAGAAGTTCTCATTAAAAATTCAGAAAGTTTTTTGCTTTCGTACATACAGTAGTTTCACATCAAAGACCCATTTCTAACTTTAACAAATCTGAAAGTAATTAACGATTCAAAACTAAAAGTGCTTCAGTTCTTTTATAGAAATGCTGAAACGATTTTAATGGAATCGCTCTGGAAAAGATATGAAGGAGTTTGAAAATGGAACGGAGTTGGGGCAGATAAAAATTGTTAACTTCTCACTTCTTTGAAACGCATGTGGGAAGATTTCAACGTTCCATAAGTTTATTTCCTTCTAATTCTAAGTTTTAAGACGGGTAGGGAGAAAGAAACGTCCCCGCCGATTATTCAGCATGAAATTAAAATGTGTCTCATCATTGGGATGGGTCGGGTAATCGGGAACAGAGTATTTAATTCTGTTGTCGGTGCGGTTTCTCTGCTCCTCTTTTAGTATAGAGCTGACGATTACATATCCGAGGTTGGGAAGAAAAGAAAAGCCGAAAGCAAGAGTGAATGAATTCACGATCCCGTGCATGTATAGTATGTACGTTAAGTAAACACAATACGGCTTCCAATCCTTTTCATTTAACTCATGGAATATCACCGATTGGGGTTGGGATTAATCTCAATGCTGTGATTACCTTAAGATTCCATTAATGAAGGTGTATAGGCAGACAAATGCTTGTCATGTTCGTGTGGTGGTATTTGTAACATGTTTGTGCGTATAGGAACTATATTGAACTTAGTGTTGGCAATCTGAAAATGCCAAGGCATTTTGGGCATCTCGCCTGCCCAAAATGCCACGGCATTTT